>JACXGI010001068.1:43227-95895 GCA_016801175.1 Esox masquinongy | reverse complement strand
AAGCAACATTAAAGGAACTGCAGGAATTTCTGGCAAGTACTGGCTGTGTGCTACATGTCACAACAATCTCCCGTATTCTTCATATGAATGGGCTATGGGGTAGGGTGGCAAGACGGAAGCCTTTTCTTACAAAGAAAAACATCCAAGCCCGGCTGAAGTTCGCAAAAACAAACATCAAGTCTCCCAAAAGCATGTGGGAAAATGTGTTATGGTCTGATGAAACCAAGGTTGAACTTTTTGGCTATAATTCCAAAAGGTATGTTTCGCGCAAAAACAACACTGCACATCACCCAAAGTAAACCATACCCACAGTGAAACATGGTGGTGGCAGCAGCATCATGCTTTGGGGCTGTTTTTCTTCAGCTGGAATTGGGGCCTTAGTCAGGGTGGAGGGAATTATGAACAGTTCCAAATACCAGGCAATTTTGGCACAAAACCTTCAGGGGTCCGTTAGAAAGCTGAAGATGAAGAGGAAGTTCCCCTTTCAGGGGAAGTACTAGAAAACAGAACAGTTGAACATAATATTTTGAAGAATAAAGGGCAGGGAGCTCCTAGGAGCATTTCTTGTGAACTTAAATTTCATATAGGTCAAAATAATTAACTAAATAGCTTCCCAAATCCGGTACATTTTACTGTTTATAATCTTTGTCAGGTTTCTTTCCTGTAAAAATAAGCGAAAAGTTTGTAACTTTTCTGTGGTGCAGCCATCTGCAATGAAAGGGGGTTTCAAAAGAGAAAGTTAAGAGGGTCAAAGAACTAAAATATGCTTAAATTATTAGAGCACAAAAATGCTTCACTTATTACAGCACAAAAGCATTGGAAATCATTTCTGTGTAAGTTGGTTCCAATTCTATGAACGTAATGTAAACTACATGAACATGATTAACCCTCACGTTCATATTGTTTGCTAGGTAGCCAGTAAATTGCAAATGATACTATTTCCACACAGGAACAGAATTTCCACACAACGGAGGTGAAATCTTCAACATTAGCAAAGTTGGTGTTACTTTTGCTAAACCTCGCTACCATCATGTAAAAACAAGCAAATAAGGGCGAGTATTCTGTTATATATTAATTGTTACCATACAAGCATTGTCTAGTTGCATTCACACTGACATTGTTACGCAAAAATATCACTGCATAAATAAACTCAAACGTTAGCGTTAACTATCTTTTACTGCAACAAAGAGCATTAGGCAAGGACTTCTGCTTATCAGATGTGGCTGATTCATCATGTTTGCACTATTAAACGGGGGTCCGGAAAACTCGCTTTCCAGAGTCTGCTAGTAGGCTACACCAAAACATTAGTTCAGACATTTTCGGTGGAGTAACATAAGCCCACAAAAAATGAAACTGGGTATTGTCATCAGAGAAAAAGTTCATAATGAGGCTAATGTTTGTAGCAACGTCAGTTTAGATTATTGGGATGTTATAGCAACGTCAGCATTCTTACCTCTCGCCTCAGCCATTCATCTCTCTGCATTCTTCTTTTCCATGTCTCTCTCACAAATAAGACATACAGTGTTGATTGGCTAGCCTATTTACTTGTGATGTATAACCAATCAGATAATTCAGTGGGCGGGACACTGAGCAATACAAGCAAAAATCTTTGAGAGATGCGGAAGCGCATTTAAAACTAAGTATTTTATCGGCAGTTACATCAGACAAATTAATGATTCCGATTATTGTAAAAAGTATGAATATCGGATCCAATTATCGGCCAGGCTGATAATCGGTCGACCCCTAATCTGGAGCATCAGCAATTGTGGGTTTGATTACAGGCTCAAAATGGCCAGAAACAAAGAACTTCTTCGTCTGAAACTCGTCAGTCTATTCTTGTTCTGAAATATTAAGGTTATTCCATGCGAGGAATTGCCAAGAAACTGAAGATCACGTACAGTACAAAGCTGTGTACTACTCCGAACAGCGCAAACTGTCTCTAACCAGAACAGAAAGAGGCCCCGGTGCACAACTGAGCAAGAGGACAAATACATAAGTGTCTAGCTTGAGCAACAGATGCCTCACATCCTCAACTGGTAGCTTCATTAAATAGTACCCGCAAAACACCAGCCTAAACGACAACAGCAAAGAAGCGATTCCGAGATGCAGGCCTTCTAGGCAGAGTTACAAAGAGAAACCGATATCTCAGACAGATCAATAAAAAGAAAAGATTAAGATGGGCAAAAGAGCACAGGGCCCAAAGACGTGACGTGCAATTTTGATGTCCAAACCACTTTATGAAGTAAAAATAATGAAATATTTTATAAAAAACATTATTGAATTTTATTGAATTGAATTTATTAGACATTATAGTGACAAAATATCATACTGGATAACCTCATGGTGAAATGCAAAAAAGCTATATAAAAAAAAAGGTTAAAAATCTAATAAAACCTAAAATCTCTGCCACAGGCATTATTGTATGAGTATTGACAACAATTTATTTAAATATTACAAAGAATTTGACATCCAGTTGATTGTTATGCTTTGGAGCATTCTGTCCCAAAACGGGCAGTCAGCCAATGTCATCTGGGATAGCAAGCAATCTGGAGCAATTTTATGTGGAATTTTATTTTGACACGTTATCAGACAGGGTGTCATAATCAGGAAGACCCTGAAGGACCCCCAAACAATGGTGAAAGGTTAGTATGACTTTCATAAAATGTGTTTCACTTGCCCTTTTCACTCACTGGTACACTACATAGTAAAATCCTGTTGTCATTTGGGATGATGCTAAAAAAACAATGTTGATTTTATGCAAATACGTTTCTTTAATATGAATTTACATACTTGAAGTTGAAGGTCAAGGTTGCAGATTTCTATAGGTAGCCAAAACAACTGCCTGATTAAGGTTCAAACTGAGTTTTGTCACACCAGATAACTAATTTGTCAAACAGGATAGTCATTTCCTGTTAGCCCATAATGTCATCCATTATCCCGGATGATACGTGTTTGACATTATATTCTTTTTATACAGTTCAGCTTTTATTTGTATAATTTCCATTCATATTGTGATATTAACATATTATCAACATTGTTTAGTTAAATATTAACAAAGTATATATTCATAATAATATTAAATTATAATTAAATTAAATGATGGTCCAACCTGTCATATGGGGGAATTCACCCATTTAAGAAAAGGCCATCCACTCTAGTGACATCAAAGACATTCAAGTTTTTTTCTCTCTTCAGTGGCGGGAAATTCAACTCAGGTGAGTGAGTAGCTTAATTTCCTACTGACAAATTTTCCATAGGTTTGCTTACACGCTCTGCCCAAGCTTAAGATTATTCTTTCGGCATAAAATAATGTTTAACTATACCAAATTCTCTTCAACAACCAGACTAGCTAGTTAGCTAGTCTAAGTTTGTTGGAAGTTAATATGCTAACTCAAGTTTAAACTGTGGACATATTGTTTCCTCCCCCCACCCCATACTTCATTGTACAGTGTGTTATTAGTTATTTCAGGTTTAACCTTGTGTCAAAAGACAACGCACCATCTTCATAACATTTTAATTTGCCTAGATGCTTTATATTTATATAATTATTCATCAGTAAATGTAAATATGTATATGTACAGTTTTCACATGTTAAAGATTTTTCTAGATGCCATTGTCAAACAAAGACAGAGCAGCAAGGTTCAGGGCTCTGAAGAATGCTGACCCATTGGCCAGGGAGGAGTTTTTGGAGAAAAAGAGAGAGAGGTGTTGCTTTGTAATTGAGGAACGAAGTAACTAATGTAGTTTAATAAAAGAAAATCTGAAATAAAAGTCAAAATACAATTAGTTTATCATGCTATGAGGCCTTCTATTGTCTGAATAACCTCTTATAATATTGCTCAAAGAAATTGTTTTGTATGATCTTCAATAAAATGGTTCATGGTACTTTTCAGTATTAAACCTAATGTTGAAAAGAAGTGCTGTTTTGATATTGATAAAGATAAAGAAACCACACGGGGGGGGGGGGTCCTGTAGTTCTTTCTAGTGTAGCCCAATTAATTTCCTTGAAAAAACTATTTTCAGTGTGACTCCCTTTGCATAACATAAACATTAATTATTTATGAACATCAGTTATGTGTAAGTTGTGTAAAAATGACAATTTATGTGAAAACTCATAAGGTGTCATATCGAGTAACAATTTCAGTCAGGTGGGATAATGCTGATTTTTCCCCTTAAAACGCATTATTTCATTTTATGGAGTTGAGAAAACAATAATAATATGATGCCAAGTACTATAAAACATTTTCAGACATTTTACATCTTATATCACATTGCAGTGTTAAAATGTGGGTAAAGAACTTGAACAAGTAGGGTCACATTTAAAGAAAACACATAATGAGAAAAAAGAATTGTGCAAGTTTTATTTTCTGAGTTCTAAATATTGGTTACTGCCTCACTTTATATATTCATTAAGAATTATTGATTTAATATCATAATATTTCAAAAATTTATTAACATTATCCCATATGACATTTTGACTGATGTCATCACATGATTCTCAATTAAAACAGTCACATTGTTTGAAAATAAGATTTTAATAATAAGGAAATAACATCCTCGTAAAGGCAATAACTACTTTGAAGTGTAGTTTTAACCTATTTTAATTTTTGGTCACTTGAAAACCTAATTGCGTCACTGGGCCGCAGATCCTGGACAGAGGAAGGTTGGGAAAAAAGTGTTATGGACAGAAATCTAAGTTTGAGGTGTTTGGATCACAAAGAACAACATTCGTGAGACGCAGACCAAATGAAAATATGCAATCTGTCAAGCATGGTGGAGGCAATGTGAAAGTCTGGGGGTGCTCTGGTGGAGGTGAAGTGGGAGATTTGTACAGGGTAAAAGGGATCTTGAAGAAGGAAGGTGATTGATCCATTTTGCAAACACCATGCCATACCCTGTGAACAGCGCTTGATTGGAGCTAATTTCCTCTTACAACAGGAAATGACCCAAAGCGCCAAACTATGCAAGAACTATTCAGGCAAGAAGACGTTGGCAGGTATTCTGTCTATAGTGGAGGGGCCACCACAGTCACCAGATCTCAACCCTATTGAGCTGTTGTGGGAGCAGCTTGACTGTGTGGCACGAAAAGTGCCCATCAAGCCAATCCAACTTGTGGGAGGTGCCTCAGGAAGAATGGGGCGAAATCTCTTGAAATTACCTCAACAAACTGACATCTAGAATGCCAAAGGTATGCAAGGTTGTAATTGTTGCAAATGGAGGATTCTTTGATGAAAGCAACGTTTGAAGGACAACTATTATTTTCAGTCTTTGCTAAATTTCCTAATCAAGCTAATTTCATGTGTTTAATGGAAAACCAGGACATTTCTTAGTGACCCCAAACTTTTGATCGGTGGTGTATATGAAACTAACAGTGTAAAAACGGTATAGCTCAGCCATGGGGAGTGAGTGGTGGCTGGCGGTATGTGTATTTGGGCATAGTGACAAGACAAAAGACGTACACACACGCATGTTACACTACCTCAGTGAAGGAGGAGAGAAGAGCCGGGGGCAGCAGGTCAGGGACATGGATGGTGACAGGGGGACCTGTCCAGTTACTCTGGACAAAAAGCTGCAGGCAGGCCACTGCCAGGGCCAACAGAGACCTCTCCCTGCAAAAGAGGAGAACAATGTCATAATGAGTTGGAGAGCAAAGAGGGGAAAAAAACAACATGAAAAAAAGAACAGAGAAAACCAAGTCTGGGGGACAGAAAGAAAGTAATAGAAAGGGGGAACAGAACAGAGATAAGGAACAATTGAAAAAGAAGATTGCGAAATGAGTGAAAAAAGCATCAAACAAGTCTACAGAGTGCGCACAAGCTTAGTACATTGATGAAAAGATACAGAAACAAGATAAAGCCATTTTAATCTCCACATTGAATCAGGCCAACCTTCCAGAATGGATAAAAGTGGCTGCTCCAGTTCGCACAGATCGACTCATTCAATGGGATTTCAGGATGCATGAACAGTACACACACATCTGTAAATGTCCTTGATTGGCCTAGCTAGACCTGAAAATGGCTATGCAGCGACGTTCCCCCTCATCCAACCCACCAGAGCTTGAGAGGATCTGTAGAGAACGGGGGAAACTCACCAAATACAGGTGTGCCAAGCTTGTGGCGTAACACCAAAGACGACTTGAGGAGGAATAACTGCCAAAGGTGATTTAACAAAGTACTGTGGGAACGGGTCTGAATACTTATGCAGTTGTGAGATTTCTGGGCGTGGTTAATACATTTGAAAAAAATTCTAAAAAACATTATTATGAAAACTTTTTTTTATCCATTGTAGTTGTAGAAGGGATGCATGATTTGGACAAAATATTGAATTGCTTTTTTATCCAAACATTGCAATCATGATTATGAATAGCTATTTTCAAACAGGTGGGTGTAAATAATATAGATAACCTCCCTTCTAAAATTAGATAATGGATATCATTGCCTACATCATGTGCTAACTGAACAGAAAACATAACAATTAAGTGTGTTTGAAACAAATAACAGTTATTACCGATTTGAAAGCACAGTCTGTGTCTAAAACACTGTAGGCTTAAATAACTTCTTATTTAATGGAATGGCATTTGCGTCACTGCCAGTTGGTATGCAAACTTTCAAACTCTTAAGCAATTTTTAGAATGTAAAGGAGGGGAGTGCAACAAGCAGGGTGAAATGTTAAATAGGGCACAACGTTTTTTTTCCTCATGATTGAAACGATTATATAATTGAATAGATGAATAGGCTACCTAAAGCTGTACGTACAGCTTCAATAAGTTACCTGTCAAAAATATCTTGATGCTCAAAACCAAAGCTTTCAGTGTGCTTTTAGGGCATCAGACACACTCAATGCACAATGTTAATTTTATTAAAACAAAGGGGGTGTGTCTGATCTGAAGTGGTCCCATGGGCTGGACCACAGGCATATGTTCAAATCCATCCCTCAACATTATTTCCCCACTGCTATTATCAAAAAAGTATTAATGCCTGAAAATATACAGTATCAGTCAAAGGTTTGGACACTCAGTCTTGGTTATTTCTTTATTTCTATTATTTTTGAGGTTCTTCAAAGAAGCCACCCCTTGCCTTCATGACAGCTTTGCACAATATCGCATTCTCTCAAACAACTTCGTGACGTAGTCACCTGGAATGCATTTCAATTAACAGTTTTGTTAAAAGTTAATTTGTGGAACTTTTTTCCATCTTGAGCTTATCAGTTTTTCAGCAGCTTATCAGTGATGTGACAAGGTAGGGTCGGCATACATAACACCATCATAATGTCTGTACTGTAGTAGCCCATATTATGGCAAAAACAGCTCTGAAAAGAAAAATGACAGTCCACCATCACTTTAAGGTCAGTCATGGAGGTCAGTCACTCCAGAGCATTTCAAGAACTTTGAAAGAACTTTGAAAGTGCAGTTCCAAAAACCATCAGGCACTATGATGAAACTGGCAATCATTAAGAACACCACAGGAAAGGAATACCTCTACTGCAGAGGATAAGTTCATTAGAGTTACCAGCCTCAGAAATTGGCAATTAACTTCACCTCAGATTGCAGCCCAAATAAATGCTTCACAGAGTTCAAGTAACAGACATCAACATAAACTGTTCATAGGAGACTGCATGAATCAGAACTTCATGGTCGAATTGCTGCAAAGAAACCACAATTCAAGGACACCGAGAGACTTCCATGCGCCAAACCACACAAGAAATGGACATTAAATCTCTCCTTTGGCCTGATGAGTCCAAATGTGAGATTTTTGCTTTCAACCACCATGTCTGTGAGACGCAGAGTAGGTGAATGGATGATCTCATGTGTGGTACCCACAGTAAAACATGAAAGCTGATAGTGTGGGTACGCTTTATTTAAAATTCAAGGCACACTCAACCAGCATGGCTACTACACCGTTCGGCAGCAATACGACTGTGCAAAGAAGAATCTAAAATATAGATTTATTTTGATTTATTTAACACTATTTTGGTTACTAAATGATTCCATGTGTTATTTCATAGTTCTGGGGTTGTCACTATTATTCTACAATGTGGAAAATAGTAAAAATAAATAAAGTTGAATAAGTAGATCAGAACTTTTGACTAGTACTGTATGGAAAAAAGAACATTTAAAGAAACTCTTTGAAACGCTGACCAATCAATTTGGTCTACATAACTTTACTATCGATTGGCAAAGAGTTTGTCAAGCCTACACATTTTTATCATAACTGTAGGATGTTGGGGTAAGCTTCTGAACTCAAATGCAGCCAATATGCAGTCATTTCAAATACTATTTACGGGCTTACAGATGTAAAATAAATGGTTCAACTTTAGACATTTTAACAGATGGAATGTCATGGCTTTTCCATTACCAGTAATTGGCGGCATCCCGTTGCAAACAGCACAGAGTTTTACAGCAACCAGCGCAGCACCGGTCAATTGACCGGACAGTACTTCAATAAAGTAATTTACAAGAACCCAGTTGAGGAAATAGAACATTAAGGTATTCCAGCACATTATTTTTTCAGCTCAAATTCTGCTAAAGTGCTTAAGGCACTTTAACCACTCTGTAGGAACCCTATATTTATCTACTATTTTGCAATTCCGGATCAAGCCCTGGTCCAACACAGAACCAGTATATTAAAATCTGGTTGAGCAGCTCATTTCTAAAATTGTAAGAAAAGCTTGCCCACCCAACAGCTATTCTGGAGGATGGTTGAACATATTTGATGTAAAACACTATTGGAAAAAGAAATTGCCTGTCAGGCAAAAAAACTTTTTATAACTGCATAAGCAAGTGCACAAAGTGGAAATGTACATTTTCTTATTTTGTAATATTTCTCTACCGACCTTAGAATAGTTTACTTTGCAAGCTGACTTGTGTATATTTATTGAGTTGCAAAGCCCTATACATTGGAAGACCAAATCAACTAAAAAAATTGCTGGAGTATGCAGTATGGTGAGAAACAAACAAAAGAATATACATTCCCATTTTGTTCTCCCTCTCTCATTCATATATAAGCTCCTAAACGTAGGGGCTCACAGATGTAATATAATTTTTATATATATATATATATAAACATTTTTAGTTGCATATGCAAGTGAAGTTTATAGAAGAGGAGGAAGAGGAGTAGGAAGAAGATGGAAATGTATATAAATAAGTATTGACTTTAATGTCAGAAATCAGGGCTCTACAGGACAACTTTGCTTGTCTGTGGGCAAACCAAGTATAACTGCAAAAAGTAGCCAACAGCTAGTTTAAAACAAATTGTGAAGTAGCCTACATGCAATGTTCACGTGATCTGCTTCAAAATCTTAAATCTCAGAGGCATCAGCCACTGCAGGCTCCAAGTTACTTTCTAACCAACCCTTTATTGAAATTTTGAGTAAACGCTACTTCAAAAGGGGCCATATTAACATTTTTAATGTCCTATTAACATATATACTAGCATAAATGAGAGGACATCTGCAGATAATGCTTTAGGTTAAAATTTCAAATATTTTCTGCCTGAGATAATCCCCATTTAAACTTACTTGTTGGTCTATTAGTCTGCATTGACTTGTGTTATTGTTTCAATTCAGATTTGTAAACATTAAAAGCTGGATTCACAGCACCCCTTTAATTGCAGCTATTGTATACCACAAACATAGAGTTATAACATTTCGATCAGTCTGTATAAAACAGCAGCAGGAGGCTACATTTATCAATGACATTTTATCAATTAATTCAGATGTGATTGAATAAATGAAATTGACTGCCATTTAATTTTTTCTTCAGACGTGTGCAATATATGAATTTGGGAATTCAGAAATAGAAATAGAATTTCAAAAAATAAAAAATAAAGATTTAAAGCCCTCTTTTGAGCAGTTTAATAATTCAGGTATATTCACAGAAAACAGTTGAGTAAAGGGAAATTTTGCTGGAGAAAGAAGATTGTGCCCAATTAAAAGCAAAAAAAATAAAGCAGCTTGTGACATGATTCATTTCTTTTTAAATGTAGCCTCATACCCGAAAACATCGGAGAACCCAATTGACATTTATATACAGCATTTTTTCAGTTCTGTTATTGCCCATAATTGTTATGGTTAATTGTGAGCATTGCAGGCAATTAAAACATGTCACTTGCTCTTTGGGGTTTCAGGCTGGGTATCCGTAAAAGCACTTTGTGACAATTGCTGGTGTAACCACTGCTTTGTAAAATGCCTTTTATTGACAGATGTGCTCCTTGTAAAAAAAATCAACAAAAAAAACAAATGCCAGCGTAGAGCCCAAATAGAGTAATAATGAGAAAAACAAGAATTGCATAAATAAGAAGCTGAAATCACTGATATTTCAGCGTCACAAATGTTTGTGCATAAGCATGTGCTTTTGGAAATCACAAACTAAAATGCATGACATAGGATTGGGACCACACTAAGACAGAAAGCAAAAACATGCCATCAGACAATTTTTTTAAATTACTCATTATGACACTACATATCAATACAATAAAAATGAAAGAAATATTAATAGTAAAATATTACTTTATTTTCCAAAAGCTAATTGATATCACTGAAATGGCTAGAAACAAAGTCATGAATAAATGTGAAGAAACGGGGAAAAAAAAGAAAAAGCTGCGGAAGACCAAAAAAATCTGTCTGAATCTGATGAACAGTTCTTATAAGGTCACTTCCTTAAGGGACAGAGGGAAATCCACTGAAGTGCTTGCTCAGCATCTGGTAGTCATAGAAATGGCCATCTTTGACTAATTGGCTAAAACTTTATCTTACAGAATGATAATGACCCTAAACACTCCATAAGGACGATTAAGAGCCACTTCTAGGAGACGTCTGAAGATGGAACACTCACAGTATTACACTGGCACATATAATGCTCAAATAAATGTCTTTATACAATTTTCTGTGGTGGCTTAAAAAGTTTTACACAGTACATACAAACCCGTTCCCAAAGAAATTGGGACACTGCGTAAAATGCAAATAAAAGCACAATGCAATGATGTGCAAATCATGTATCCCTATGTTTAATTGAAAATAGTATAAAGACCTCATATCAAATGTAGAAACTAATAAATGTATTTGTTTTTGGAAAAATACATGCCCTTTTTTAATTTGATGCCAGCAACAGGTTTCAAAAACAGTTGGGACAGGGGCATGTTTACCACTGTGTTGCATCACCTTTTCTTTTAACCACACTACGAGTTTGGGAAGTGAGGAGACCAGTTGCTATAGTTTTGAAAGTAAAATGTATTCCCATTTTTGCTCAATATCGGATTTCAGCTGCTCAACAATTCGGGGTCTCCTTTGTCATAGTTTTCGTTTCATAAAGGTTTTCAATGACAGGTCTGGACTGCAGGCAGGCCAGATTAGCACCCAAGCTTTTTTACTACGGAGCTGTTGTAATACATGCAAAATGTGGTTTGGCCTTGTCTTGCTGAAACAGGCAAGGCCTTCCCTGAAAAATATGTCATCTGGATGGCAGCATATGTTGCTCCAAAACCTCTATATATTGTTCAGCATTAATGGTGCCTTCACAGATGTGCAAGTCACCCATGCCATGGGCACTAATACACACCCATACCATCACATATGCTGGCTTTTGAACTGTGCGCGGATAACGAGCCGGGTGGTCCCTCTCCACTTTAGTCCGGAGGACGTGGCGTCCATGATTCCCTACAAAATGACCTCAAGTGGGTTACTGGTGTGCATGTTTTTGACTGTCAGAAACAGACTCCATGAGGGTGGCATGAGGGCCCGACATCCTCTAGTGGGACCTGTGCTCACAGCCCAGCACTGTGCAGCTCAATTGGCATTCACCAGAGAACACCAGAATCGCCAGGGCCGCCATTGGCGCCCCGTTCTCTTCACAGATGAGAGCAGGTTCACACTGAGCATGTGACAGATGTGAAAGAATGAGGAGATGCCGTGGTGAACGTTACGCTGCCTGCAACATCATCCAGCATCACTGGTTTGTTGGTGGGTCAGTGGTGGTCTGGGGAGGCATATACTTGGAGGGTAACACAGACCTCCGCATGCTAGCCAACAGTACCCGGACAACGGTACTGGTATGAAATCTTCAGACCCATCGTCAGACCTTACGCTGGTGCAGTGGGCCCTGGGTTCCTCCTGGTGCAGGACAATGCCCGGCCTCATGTGGCCAGAGTGTGTAGGTAGTTCCTGGATGACGAAGGCATTGATGCCATTGACTGGCCTTCAAGTTCCTCAGACCTGAATTCAATTGAGAACTTTTGGGACGTTATGAATCGGTGCATCCGACACCGCCATGTAGCGCCACAGACTGTTCAGGACCTCACTGATGCCCTGATCCAGGACTCCCAGGACACCATCCACCGCCTCATGAGGGTATTGCCCAGACGTTGTCGGGAGTGCCCGGACTTAGGGGCCATACACACTACTGAGTGACATTATAAGTTGATGATGGTGATGAAATTCACCAAAGTTGGAACAGCCTGTGATTTCAATTGTTTAATTTGATTTTTGGTGTGAGTTTGAATCTAGCCCTCAATTGGTTGGTGATTTTGGTTTCCATTGACTGTTTTTACGTCACTTTGTTCTCAAATAACTACACAATGTACAATAAAGATATTGAACTTTAATATATCTCGTTCATCGAGACACAATGTGTGATTTAAGTGTTCCCTTAATTATTCAAGAAACAATAAAATGTCTCTGTTTCAACATGTGATATGTTGTCTTTGTACTATTGTCTATTGAATACAGGTTTTAAATGATCTGCACATCACTGCATTCTGTTTTTATTCACATTGTACGCAGCGTACCAACTTTTTTGGAAACGGAGTTGTATATACATACATACACGCATGCAAACATACATACATACATACACGCATGCACGCACGCACGCACGCACGCACGCACGCACGCACGCACAGACTCCCCCACAAGCCCAGCTGACTGCTAATGCTGTAAAAGAAAACAAAGTGAGAGAGAGAAGGGCAAAGATCTGATACAGTGGGGAATGGAGAAGCGAAGTGTGCTGAATTACCCATTCTCCCATAGATAACCCCACGGGAGAAAAGAGGAGGAGATGTTTAGCTGTCCTTATTAAAAATTAATTATTCATGGCAGCAGGAAGCTCTGCTCGGCTCCTTTCAGCGAGGGAACAGCTCGTGCCTTGTAATTTTCCTATCCTTCCTGCAATAAAAGTCACTGTACGTTTCTGGCACTTCCTACCATCAAGAATTTAACTGTGGTGGGCTGCCATTTTGAGCTGAGTCACCTGGCAGCACAGCTTGAAGAGAACTCCGGTCTAAATCATGGTGTGAGGCATTGTTTTCAAAATTGAGTTTCATACTTTTTGACAGTTATTCTACCAGGTTAGAATGACAAAACATATCATTGGTCAGATGTCGCCCTAATAGGCTACCCTGGTTCTCATTCCTGGAATACATGGGTGATTACAGGATAGTTGGAGACGTGACAGGATTGGGGTAAGACCGTTTTTCCCTATCAAGATGATAATACGTCCTTACGTTGATGAATGCTCTTGTCCTGGCACACTACAGTCTCTCGCCCCCTTGGCCCGGCGCTACAGTCTCTCGCCCCCTTGGCCCGGCGCTACAGTCTCTCGCCCCCTTGGACCGGCGCTACAGTCTCTCGCCCTCTTGGACTGCACAATATGGACTACCTGCTGACCGATTTCCCTGTCCCTCAAAAAGTGGGGAAACAGGCAGTGTTGGACAGCAATCCATTTAATGACTAAATTTGTCTTCATTATACTGTATTCCACTGAGTAAAACAATACAAAATATTTTTTGTAAAACTGGACCCAGTGATTCCAGCTTGAGCTTTAGGATCAGGCCTCAAGCACCGGACTTCACCGTTGTGATGTGTGGCTTGATCACTGGTGGCTGGGTCTTGGATTTAGCCATAGGGACTCGTAACTTGACCACAGGTGACTTGGGACTTGACTCAGACTTGAGGTTTAGTGACTTGACTACAGCTTTGAAAGCAGGTATTGGTAATGTTGTGGAAAACCAGCAGAACTAAGAGAGAAGTCTACATACCAACGAGTGAACTTTTATTCATTAATGCACAATATGAAGAAGCAACATCTACAACCAAATGTTACCGGTTACTTGCTGACTAGAAGTCGTGCCCAGGATTAAAGGCCAGTAAACATCGTTTACCTTCCAAGCCTGGGGGCTAAACCAGTTTTTTACCATGAGCATTGTTAAATAGACAGGCAAGGCTGAAATCACAAGTCAGACGTTGTCTCTCTCTACTTTTCCTGGTTAATGAACAAGTTAAAAGTGAAAACATATAGGTAAGCAAAATTGGTATAGGTAAGCAAAACCGTAATTACCTTTTGCAAACCTATATACTAGCCAACACCTATTTAGGGATTGATGTTACAAAGCTATAGCTCTCTCTCACCTTGCTGGTTAGAGATAATGCCATTAAGTTGATCTTTCTTCAGCAATTACTTTACTTTTTACAGTACAAGGCTCAGGAATTGAACCAGCAACTTTCAGTTCACCGGCCCAATATTTTTTCCACTAGGCTATTCTGCCGCCTTTGCTTTACCTATTCCAGAATATACTGATATTCATATTAAAGTCCTTTTATGAACAACTTGACTCACATCAATACATTTATCTGGGACTATAAAACACAAAGTGTAAAAAGCACCTTTGAAAATCCAAATTGGAGGGAGGACTGACTCTCCCAAACCTTTATATCATTATTGGTCTGCAAAGGTCTGTGCTGTAACATTTTGGCTTGATAACGCCCCAGTGATGTCCAACTAGCTTACAACGGAGCATGTAGATTTCCAATCCGGTTCCAATGGCGTAGTGTTTATGTCCCCTCTATATGGTGAAGACATTTTATAGTCATAGACACTCGCGTAGCGTCGTGACGCCGGGCCGGGGTGCAAGCTGTCCTTACAGTCCCCCCGGACAAAAAATTAAGATGCGGTATATACGCATGTACATCCAACCATGGCGTACATTAACCTCAAAGCCCAAGTCTGACTACAACAACCATAGAAAAACACAATATAAAATAAAAATAAATAAACATTTATTATACAGGCCCACCACGGGCCCTGGTGCAGCCACACCCCCTGTACCCCCGATAGTTACGCCAGTGGTCATAGACACATCATACATGGCATAATCGGCATATGGATGCAAATCAAAGCACACAAACATTGATCATGGTGACTGCAGCTCCTGATAGCGAGGAAACACTCTCTTGCCTCTTCTAACATAGATAGTGCTTTCAATGGCCAGGGAGAGGTGGGTATTCACATCACAGCAGAGCTAAACCTGAAAATGATTTCTGCATACTTTTTATCAACTGAGAGAGCAGTAACCTTATCCAACAATAACTTATTTGCTAGTTAGAGACTACGTGTGTAAACTACTTAACACTCTACATTTGATATGTGTTTCAAAATGTGACCGACATGATATTGATATTTTGCCTGAATAATGCATGAACAGATTAACATTTTGCTCCCGGGTATTGTTTTCTTACCTGTCAACCTTGTCATCCTCTGTGCTGTTGTCAAGGTAGGCTAGGACACGTCCTTCCAGGTAGGCCTCGATTGCCTGTCCATCAAAGTTGTCTCCACCACCCAGCAGGTCCAAGACCTGAGGACTCAGCAGCACCGCCTCAAAGTCCCCTTCAAGCAACGACTGCAGAAGGGGACCTGCCTCTGGAAAAGACAGAAGCAAAGAGATAGACACCAAAACATCAGACAACATGACAGCTTGCAAGACGTGCATGTTTAATTATGGGCGGCATGATAAATATGAATGTCTGTGTAAAAGAAAATCTTTTGCTTTTCTGACACTATCAAGAACATGCTATTGTGAGTCCACAGTTTTTCCTTTCTGTCTGACGCAGTCATATTTCTCTGTAATAAAAGCATAAGCTTAAGCTTTCAACGCATAAGCTTTGAAAGACATCTTACTGTACAGCCCCATTGTTTAAGTCACCTCATAAAGGCTATGATAGTTGCATAGATTCAGAGTAGGCCTACTTTATTAGAATTAATCAAACTAACTCATTATTGTTGTCCCAGATGCATTACCACACTGTGTTGGAGAACATGAAGAACCCCGCTGGACCTTATACTCTGCTTCGCATCAACGCCCCCATTACCTCTACAACATAACCACTCTCATTTGTCTTATATTGTTTCTCGCATATTGTTAATATAACTCCATATTCTCATTAGGAAGATGAGCATATTAAACAATGCCCCACAGGATTGAATTTGGTGTGTCTGTGTGTTTATGAAATATGCAGGCATCTGGATGTTCTAGCTGTTGGAGGGACACCGTTTAAACAGGTGGAGAGAAAATATGTAGATTGAAAATGAACAGTCTAAGTTTAAGACGAAGGTTGAGCATCTCTCCAGCTTTCATTAGTTCATTATTTGAGCAGGGAGGCTGGCTGGGCTCATTAGCATTGATTGCATTGTGCTCTCCTGGTATAATGAGTGAGGACTGATGAAAGCAGAGAGGGAGACAGAGAGAGGGAGAGAGAATAACAGCAAAGCAGTGAGACTGGGTATACATCAGCAAACAGGTAAACCTGAGCAGACGAAAACACTACTGCAAACTGCCAACGACATGCTCTCTCACATACACATAAGTGTCCCGATTATGTGTCCTTCCATCTGACTGTACTTCACTAGAGCCAGCAATTAAAAAAATAATTGTGGAATGGTATAGGGATGGTTTAGAGGAACTTACCAAATATCAGTCTTTTATATAAAGTGCACAGTTCAAGACTAGGGAGAAAATGTGGTTGCACCCACAATACAAATAGCATATGCTTTCACTAATGAGCTGCACTGAAAATTGAGGAAAGATCAAAATATCTTCAACAACAAAAACAGCAGCGGTTTTATTACAGACAAAAGCAGAAATCAAGAAAACCAAGTCTAGTCATTTGAATAATAAAACCAAGTGTTTTGAAACCGATATTCAACTCAATACGCACCAAATAAAAATATTTCTGGAATAACATTTAATTTCAATTTGACTTTCATTAACTTCAAAGTATGTAAAAGTCATATGCATACATCAACATGAATATTGATAGTAGCTAGCACAGTTCCTATTGATTTCCCCTCACTTAACACAATTGCTGGTATGCTTTAATAGGCAATTGCAGCCTGTGAGGTATGGAGATCTTTCACCTCACAACGAATCTAATGACACCCAGCGGCTTCAGAACCAAGAAAGGGATGGAGGAAGGAGGGAAGAAATTATGAGACAGAAAAGGAGAAAGGGAGATGAGGAGCTTCACTTTATGAAGGAGGAATTGAAAGCCCAGGGTATGAGCTCCCTCAACCACTGGTTATTAACATTTCAGCTACTAAAATAGATTTCAGATTTGCAAACAGATAACAATTGGAGATCATATTCATAAATATAAGGACATTTAATATGGAAGAAATACATTGCTTGATTTAAGTTCAGGAATTAAATAAGTTCAGGAGCTATCTTCTCCAAGTCGGTTGATTGAGCCCCTCACATTTCACCCAGCCATGAATCACGCCTAAGCTTTTGAAAGTTTTGTCCTGAAGAGGATGTTTAGGCTATAATGTGGTTAGAGGGAGGCTTGTGAAGGGAACTCAGGCATTCTCGTTTGGTGGGTAGAGGGAGACAAATCAGGACACTGAAATGTTGCAATGTACTTTAAAATGATGCAAAGCGTACTTGTGCAGGTATCCCAGATTCACATACGAGCAGGTAAACCAAGTGGAATGCCAATGTCAATGCACACTCTCCCTTGCAGATCACTTTTATAACCCTATTTTGCTGCTGTGTGTCAATCTGGGCCAGTGATAAGCTACGCTGTGTGTTTCATAGAAGAGCTGATAGCCTAGGCATTTCCTGAAAATGTCTTAGTACTCGTCCAGCACAAGTCAAGCCAGAAAAAAGTTAGAGACCTAGCTGTTTGGCAAAAATGAAGATAATGCAGTAGGGATCACAGGACAGTTCCAGTAACATAATTTTATCTATTTCCCAGGGCATCTCAATATTCAAAAAATATTAACTACCATTGTCAGTGGAAAAGCTTGAAATATACAGGCACAAAAACAGTGAAAAAATAGCATACATTGCAGCATTATAGAATTCATAGACTAGCTTAATTTGGCAAAAGGATAAACAAAATATACTTCATCACAAAATAACTACCATAAAATGTCGTGTTTATATAGACACGTCAAGAACATTGGCAAGCATATAGAATTAACCGCCTTGTATGGTCATTGTCCAGAGGAACATGCATAGTGAATGGTCGAGACATCCGTCTCCATCAAGGTGGCTGGGATGCTTCGCCCCAATCACAGTGATGTCAACTGCACGTGCTTGTATTAAAGAGTCAGTCCTGCGAAATATCCTGGAGCAAATTGCAATGACTATTTGTGTCTTTGTTCTACTGTAGCAATTACTATTTCTGCCTCTCACAATGTAGCAACACACCATTACCAATGAGATCAAAGCTAACAGCCTGAGTACCAGTGTCTTTAGCTAACATTCCGCGCATCGTGTCTTTGGCACATGACATGACATGTAGTACAGTACAGTGTGTGAAATGATTATAATGGTGGCTAAATATATACTGGTATCCGGGCTAGTTGAACTGTAGCTGTACGTGTTTTTGCTAACCATGTAGCTACCTGTGCACAACGGTAGAAATTAGCAAGATGCGTCCTCTAAACGCATCACGGGTGGCTCGCACTAACGTTTATCAAGACGTTAGATATGTGGCAAACTAGTCCGTAACAGTAACCTACCTAGCTAATATTAAATGTTCAATTCTGAGCCAAGGAACCACAGTAGATAGCTGTAATGGAGTTCAAGACTACTGTATAGTACGGATGAATACCCAGTCAATTGAATTTTCCAAGACATTACTCCTTGCTCGATTAACGTTACGCGGGTTTCGATTGTAAGCTGGCTCTTTCACAACAAGTTGAAATACAAACATTTACTAATACTGTATCACCTAACTTCGATAGCAAACGAACTTCAAGCAATCCCATAAAGTATTAGTCCAAAACATTAAAAATATGTATTGATGACTTGATACACTCCAGTTAAGCCAAATTACATTAAACCATTGACGAAATGAGTAACACGCAGAAACTAACTGCGAGTCATTCATACTCCTTTACCTGCTACTGTAACCTTAGATCCGTTTGACTTTTCATGCGTTATCGTTGCGTGGTAACTTTACTGTACTAGTCACCTAACGTAGTTAGCTAGCTAACGTTAGCAGAACGTAGCCAACAACAAACTAGTATCATTTACTCTTATTAACGAGACAGTTACAATCCTCACGAAACACACCAAACTAGCTAAATCTATACTACGTCAAAATAATGATAGAACATGCCGATCGAATTACTATTTTATAATCTCTCACCTGCAGAGCTGAAAACATTCTGCTGCCAATCCGTTGCCTCTCTTGGAGTCAGAAAACCTCGGAGCACTGCAATCTCACAGTCCCGCACCATCCCAAAATGTGGTTAGGAACAGTGTTACAGCGAAGTCAATACTGCTTCCAACCGGTACCAGCGTGCTGGTAAATTGAGAATATATATATCCTTACTGATGCAATGCAGGCTATATCAACTCACTAATTAATACAAATGTATTCATTTCAACCCCATGTGCTGTGAGTGGCATCAGTGAGCAGCCATGACAGATATGCATTGCATCATGGGAAAAAATGAGGGTTGGTCCCATGTGAGACTACGCCGACACGCTCGATTAATAAATTGATGACGTATGTCGCACAACAGAAAGTCATGCTAGGACTTTAGCTGACTTCAACGCGCTTCAGCTAAACCTACTAGCTACATGAGATACATCTAATAAGCTACCAGGTGAAGGATGTTTGTTCACACCAGCTTGTCTTTAGATTGACTAGTTAGTTAAGGTCACTGACATCCAGATGTTGAACCTAGACCCTATCATACTATATGTTTTAAAGGGGCAATATGTAAGATTTGTACTTTAATACTACCATCAACACAAGCAAAAATGACTAGTAGACATCCGCAGTTAATGTTTGAGGTTATAGTTTCAAATAACCGTTTTCTGAAAAATTGATCCAAGTGCCTCAGATATTCTCCCTTTAAAGGTGCCTTATGCAGCATTTAACATTTAAAATATCCGATAATAACCGTTACATACCATCAGTTAACGTTAAAAAACAGTCTCTGGCAGAGTGTCTTACTTGCAACCCAGTGCCATGGTTGCAAGTAAGACGTAGAAGGCCGGGACGTTTGTAGGCGTGTACTTCCTTGAAGGTGTGTGAGATGAAGGCCAATGACAAGCTTTGTTTGGGTTCAAGTAGCCTACACTGAACGCTCCAGAAACGAAAATATACGGAAGGAACGCGAGCATAAGACAAAAGAGGGTACATTTTGCATTTGATGGCGAGAGCTGAAGTTTGTGTGAACGCTGATGCAGAGTTGGCTACCTTTCTACTTGACAAGTAGGTTACATTGCCTCATTTAGCTAGTTGGCTAGATAGTCAAGGAAATATATGTGTAAGTTACTTGATGATGACGGAGAAACATTAATACTACGTAGAAAATCATTCGATATTCTTGTTTATTCTATTTGTATGAGCGCAAATACGTTTTGGGAAGGTTTCTCCAAAGTATTTGGTTGAGACAATAAGCTAATGAGCTAAGTTGTGTCAGAGCAGACACTCCCTGATTCCATTTCTTGCTGGAAAATAGGGTTACAGCCTGGTGTTATCTGCAAAATGTTAAAAAAAAAAACATGCATTGTGGGTTGTTTGACTAAACCTTATGCATAATCGAATATTGCTCGGAAGAAGCAATTATGTTGCCTTTTATCTAGATTTAGGCTTGTGCAAACTGGTCAAAGTGCGCACATTATTGTTCCAGCTAGAGCTAACTAGCACAATTATGGTTTCATGTTCGCTAGATAGCCATCAACGAGTCTCTGAATTATGGCGATGCATCTAACGCAATAGATAGCCCAGATGATGTTTTCATTAGTTTAGCTGTTTACTTTGTTTATTCTGTGTTCCGTAGTTATGGAAAGGGCCCTACAACTTTAACCCCATTTGAAACGAAAGTCTGTGTTCATTGTTCCAGCATCGATGGTTGGAAGTGACACTGCTTCAAAACAGGTCAGTATGCTCATAGTTTGTAATGACAATGTCAGATCCTAATGGAGTTATAGAACCGATATACAACTCACTGCCGATAGGTGTCGTTAAGTTGCATAAGGTACCTTTAAACTTCTCGCCGGTCCGTCTTTTAGTTTGCATGACTTGTAATCTCCTTATAATCGCTTTATACAGTTGCAGTACTATCCTTCCCAACCTAAACCTTCCTGGACTAGGTAATACTATACCGGATCTTGTTCGGTAAGCGAGGATGAGGCAACAAGTCATGTTATTGTTCAGAGCACCCCCAGACCATCACACTTCCTCCATGCTTAACAGTGAGAACCACACTTGTAGAGATAATCCGTTATCCCACTCTTCATCTCACAAAAACACAGCAGTTGGAACCAAAAATGTCACATTTGGACGAAAGGACAGATTTCCACCAGTCTAATATCCATTTCTCATTTTTCTCGGCCCAAACAAGTGTCTTCTTAGTATTGATGACATTTCAGGAGTGGTTTCTTTGCAGCAATTCCACCATACAGGCCTGATTCACGCAGACTTCTCTGAACAGTTGATGTTGAGATTTGTCTCTATGAAACATTTATTTGGGCTGCAATCTGAGGTGCAGTTAATTGCCGATTCCAGAGGCTGGTAACTCTAATTAACTTATCCTCTGCAGTAGAGGTCTTCCTTTCCTGTGGCGCATTTTCCAGTTACCCTGACATGGATGCAAATGGGAGAAGCAGAAACATTGTAGGGAAATGTGATTACATGTGTAACAGAAAACATAGTTTTTGGTTATTAAGTAAATACCTTAGCCAGGGATTGTCACTGTACCATCAGGCATTACATGCCCTTTGCTGATGCCCTACATTTTTCTAGGGAAGATCTTGAAATGAGGCTAGACCATCCACTTTTGATTCAGACATGCCTAGACCATCCACTTTTGATTCAGACATGCCTAGACCATCCACTTTTGATTCAGACATTCCTAGACCATACACTTTTGATTCAGACATGCCTAGACCATCCACTTTTGATTCAGACATGCCTAGACCATCCACGTTTGATTCTGACATGAATAGACCATCTACTTTTGATTCAGACATGCCTAGACCATCCACTTTTGATTCTGACATGTATAGACCATCTACTTTTGATTCTGACATGTCTAATTGGAGTATCTGAAACAGTCCTTGTTGACTGACACATCATGTGTGCATGATGGATTTATACACACACCCCAAGAGTTGTTCTGACTCCTGACCTTCAATGGCCACAGTTATATCAGTTGTGGAAAGACGACCAAAGCTTATGGAGATCGAAAACTGCCAAAATGTTTGTATTCACAGCATAAAACTCAAATGTTAGCCATGTTTTCTAAATACACAGCATACAATCCACACATAACCGTGATCTGTAAATACACAGCAGCGAATCCATTACTGTAAACCATGATTCATATGTATAGCACAGCATAAAACTCACAAACGCATAGTTGGAAACATAAAAAAAATGCACAAATGTAAGTCACTCTTCACAAACAAACACTACCAGACTCATATTTCTGAAATAGCATTTGTATAAATGCAACCAGATTTGTCAGCCAACACTTTCGTGTAAGAATTGTCGAGTGTGCTTTTGTGGATCAAGTTGTGTGCGCGGATCGGTATACATTTGTGCACAGATTTTTGGCAGTTACATTCCAAGTTCCGGTCACAGGACAACGATCCACAAATGTGAGTGAGACTACTCCATAAAAGCTTCGCTGGTCCTGTCTGTCAATGTTAACATCTGCATGCATTAACCAGCGTCAAGTCACCCTTAGCAAGTCAATGTTTGCAACATTATCTGCATTACTTAATGTGGTCAGTGTCTTAACAGGAATACAATTAATTGCAATAGCGCTTAAACATTATCAACTTACGCAAAATATCTGTTACAATTTTATTAGTCGGCTGACCCGCACACAGCAAATGACATTGTAGGCCCTTTAGCCATTTCGCTACGGAAATACTGATGCATTACATTTATAACCCTACACCCTGGATCCGCCAGTGGCTATACTAATATAGGTATTCATTTTAATTAAACCTAAAACTCTATCCCTCCAACCATCCAAGTTAAGACCAAATCAACATTGTTTTACATGGTTTGGCTGTCCTAAATTCTGTCATACATTTTTGCTTAAAGAAGCTGGCAAGAACAACACATTAACTTCTGTAAATGCTTTTTATAATCCTGGGGCCTCATCTATCAATATTGTGTAGAAATGATCCTACATTTGTACTCACGAATGGAAATAACAATGTGCTTCCGTGTAAAAAAGGCAATCAAACGATCCTTCGACCCTTTTACGCACAAATTATGATTGATAAAAAACACTTGTTCTCCAACTTTGCACTACAACGGGTATTTGCAGGTCGAGAAGCACATAATTAACCATTTATCGTTAAAATGATCCCTTCATGCCGGAGGGAAATAAATTTTTCTGAGATTGATCTATAAGCATACTGTAGATGCTAATGTACAAAATGTTGAATGCATGCCATAATTATTATTTTCGCCCCGCTTCGTTATTTCTCTGTTGACTCATAAGAAAACATTGCTAAAGACAGGACAATTAGCACAAATTAAGTTGATCCAGCATTAGGAAAAATGTTATTTAAATGAGTTTTCACCAATAGGCATCCCATCCTCAGAAACTCTCTCAGGCAGTCTGCCATTGTTGTGGTTCTGCAGAATGAACCTGCCGCCTTCACATTCAGACTGGTCTCAGAAGGATGACGTAGATTATTTTACGTAAATTTTAGGCAGGGGATTTCGTAAAATATATTACGTGCAGTAAAATAACGTTAGAGTCGGAATGGAGGAAAAAAAAGCAGTAACCGTGGTTTGAACCAGGGACCTTCCACATCCTAGACAGGCACGCTACCCAGTACTCCACTGAGGAACCTGTAATCAGGTTTGGAGAGTGGTCTTGTCACAACATAAATGTTTGAAGTGATTTTCTTTCTAATCCTAATCCAGACCATAACCCTAACCTTAACCCCAGTGCTGTGATACCTAACCCTAACCTGAACCCCAGAGCTGTGAGACGTAACCCTAACCAAACCTTAACCTAACCTTTTTTGTTTTCTAACCGTAGCCCAAACCTTAACCCTGGTGTGGTGAGATCTAACCTTAACCCTAACCCCAATGCTGTGATGCCTAATGTTAACGTAACGTTAATGTTAAAATGCTTTTATAACATATTCTAGCAACCTTGTTGTTGCTGTTACTCATCCAAAATCCCAATATCTAGTGTGGGCCAGTTGGTAAGGCAACTGCGTCCTCGTGCCAATGTTGCCGGTTCAAACCACAGTTCACACATTTTGTTAAAAAATCGTCTTTCATAGCGTTCGTACATATCATACGTTTGTCTGGCGTTCGTATGTTATTTTACGTTTTAATAGCGCTCGTAACATTTGATACGTTGTAATAGCGTTCGTAAGATATGTTACGTTTTAATATTTTCGTTATGTATCATAGGTTTTGGTGGCGCATTGTAATGTAACCTAACGTAACGTCACATATACGAAATCGGGTGCCATGGATTTTCGTAAAATAATCTACGTAGGTTCCTGAGACCAGGTTGTCACATTTAGCAGCGCCTTTATGCATATCACCTGAAAATGGAATGGAAGGTTGTTCTGTTCACCTTCTATTCTTGGGATGGTGCTTTTATGACGATCCGGTTGCCGTCTATTCTCCTGATTGTTGTAGAAATGAATAAACAGCGAATATACAAATAAACTAATCTTAATGCCAACCTATTAACCGACAGTTATGGAGAGTGTAGGCTATGAAACAGTTGGTTTTGCAGGCATTAATCGGGCTATAATAATTCACCAATGGTTTTATGATGAGGTCAGTACCAGCCTATAATTTTACAAATGCTATAATAGAACACTCCAAAAAAGGAGTATTAGGGGACTGCACAAAACAATAAATCTTGCCAGAAACAGCAAGTCTTAGCATAAAGTTCCAGATACTGTCTGAGGCCCAATTCCGAGCGCGAGAGGTCTCCTGTTATGTACCCGACTTTAGGATTTGTCCTCAAGTCATGAAAGGTTCAGAATACAACTAGTGGAGTGAATTTAAATTTTATAAAATGATAAAAATTATCAAATATTTCGTTTCAAGGCTTCATGTTACAGTGAATGTTGCACTGAATCTAAAACAGATTTTATTTCTGAATGACTGATCATGCTGCAGTGATTAGCATGACAAACAATGCTGATTCCTGTTCGATCTGTTTCACCCTCACCACTAGCTTGGTTACGTCATGGCTTGTGCACTGCAGTTCAGCTCAACTGAAATTTCCTCATTTGTCAGAGGAAAAACAAGCAATTTAATGAATAAAACATTTCAGAAACACTTTGTACATCAATTTGTATATCAAATCAGTTGGTACATCGATGACTGTGCCATAAGGCTAAATGTGTTTGTGAAATATTTTTTAAAAGGTAGCCTATGTTTTCATCCACAATTTGTATTCCCATCCATGAATTCATTACATTAATTGTACTTATGACACTGTGTCATTGCAGAAACTCCTAATGGGTTCTACTTCTTTCCAAAATGCATGTCAAACTAGGAAGACTGTTTAATAAGCCTGTGAGACTGGCTTGCAGGCCCGTATTTGACTGAGCAATTTGCTAGAGCAGGATGAATCAAGGAAATCCCAGCTGATGATGACACCCGCCACCCTGGGCAATTTTTGGCAAGTACGGAGCTCCCAGGCACTCGTCACCCGAGCACTCGTCAGCTAGCTGCCCAGTCAATGTTTGAACCTTGGACAGGCTAGCACCACAGAACTGACATTTCTGTATCCATTTTCTTTCCTGGTTGAATAGTTGGATGACCGTTGTCAATGAAATAAAATACACATTTAATTTCCGGTGACCACATGGGTTGTGTCATGTGATGACAATGACTTAATACCTTTCAGGCAATCTGTCATATTTCAGTAGGGTCCTAGACGGAACAGGAAGGGTATTCTTCTTATTAAAATCAGATGGGTGATTAATCATGCTGAGTGGTTCCCAGAGGAAGTGCTGTGTGTTTGTGTGTGTGTTGTAGGAAGGGTTCAGGTTAGGGGCATACTACGAGTTACAGGAACTGACTACAGGCATCCAGGTAATGCAGCATGTCCCCATTAAATTCTCAAATGATGGTGAGAGCAGGCATTGCACTTGGCATACAGTAGGTTAATTATCCTATATTATTGTTTCATCATTAGGGGGATGAGAACAGAAATTACATTGGGAGGAGCATGACCGCTCAACACAACACTGACACTAATTATCAATTATCATGAATGGTCGACAACAGTCATAGCCTTTGTGTGGAGAGCCCCTAGCACAAAATATCTCAAGGGTAGTAAGTTTAAGTCACGTTGAGAACATTGACTCTCAATGAAAATCATCCCATGACCTTTTCTTCTCCCCTGTCAATGGTTTACTCCCCTGAAAGAGTCCAACTACGTTGCTACCTGGAGATAGGGCCAGTGAGTAAGCCTACTTTTTGACATGAGACAAAAACAACATCTAAATGATTCAAAGCCCCCAGCAGCATGGCACACTGACAGAGCTCTTGGCTGTTTTTCCCAATGCACAGGAGGCTTTAGTCTGTTAGGGTTTGCTTTCAAGACTCATTCTCCTCTCCTCTCTCAAAATTTCTCTTCCTCCTCTTTGTGCCTTACACTTATGAGAAGACTGCTTGAGCATGTTATGGAATTCTTCACAGGCAAAGCCAAGGCCCTTTGGAGTGGGTTTGCGGTACAAAAAAGATACCATGGTGAATATGGCTTTTACACTGATTTACCTTTCCAGAGGCCTGATTCCAATTTACAGACCTGTCAAGGACGTGCTACAATTCAACTGATGAGAGCTATTTTTTTAAGACTCTGTTTCAGGGGAAACAAACAAAAGATTTGCTGTTAAAGACAAGCTCTGACACCTGCAGTGCACAGATGCTGTTTGAAGCTCAGGCTGTCGAACCATACATCCAATGCTCCAACACGCACACTTCTCACATTGATTGCCAGAGCAGTGTGGAGAGGAGAAATCATTAAAAAAGACACCCCCAGACACCCTCTGTTTGTTTTTTACTGCTCTATAAAAGTATACAAAGGAGGGAGTGTTCGTGCTTGGGGATATGATTACAGGGAGATGTTGACTTTCATTGTTCTGTCTGAATTATGACTGTTTGGAAGCCTATTGCAGCCTGGCCTTCTGCTATTGGATGGACCATGAAACATGATCTTAGGCAGTACCGCAGAAAAAGGCTGAGCTGGGCTCCTTGTTTTGAAAGCGAGTCTGTGCACATTGCCAGATAACCTTGGCCAGACAACCTTGCTAGATAACTGATAAACTGTGAGGTTAGCATCTCCTATAAAAAAAAAAATCAAGGTTTGTATGAATGATAACACGATAACCCAATCACAATATTACTGGTAAACTTAGTATGCTGAAGTGTGTGATGAAACAGGGCCTTGGAACAACTGTCATACGCACACTGCTTTTGTGAACTGCCAAAATGCAGCATATTCTGGTGATCACACAGCAGATGTTGGTTGAGCTTGACACTTTGGGGCACCTTGTCCTAAAGCTTAGGGAGTGAACCAACAGATGAACTTCAGAATCTCACAAAACTAGAAATGGTTTAGGCGGTTGGTCATAGGGCCAGCAACCCCATTCTAAAACAACACAATGCTACAGAAACTGCACCATCCTCAAACACAAGGCAGCTGACCGAAAACCAATGCATTATGGCTTCAGATGAGCCATACAAATGAAATTGCGACCTCAATTAAGATTTTCATCGAGCCTAAAAGTGCAATCCATCTTGGAGTATGGGTTGTGCATAGAATGTGTGAAACTTCAACAGCAAAAAAGAACAACAGATGAACATGTTCAACATGTGTATGGGGAAGCAGATGCACTTGTTCAGGATGCAAAGTGACAAGCGTTTGCTCAACAGTACTCTATCAAATTGAGTAGGATGCACACAACAATGAATGGCTATGCTATCTCCCACTAACATGCCTTAGGTGGACAAGGATATAACCAGCAGCACAAAAGATATTGCAGGCAGTATGCAGCTAACCTGCTATGTTGAAAATTCAACAGTAAAAGCACACTGGGCACCCACTGATTGAAAAAACGTGGCTTTAACCGATTTTGACAATTAGTCTACAATATGTTAAAAATGCGCATCAACTGGTACTGTTTTCATCTAATTTTGTATTGTTACACTATTTAGGCTTAAAGTGTAAAGGATAAATTTCAACCAAAAATGTGAATGGTTCTGCTTGCATAGTTACTATGGCCCCCGGAAGCTGTAATTCCAGATTGTCTACAGATGTACATTTACAATTATCTACATGCTGGATTCACATCAAGGGCAAGAATTATTTAACGTCAACGTATCTCTGTGGCATGTTAGCAAACACACAATGCCAGTGAAAGACCAACAAGGTAACATTTGACCAACAAAAGAGGAACAAGCTGCAAGACGGGTCTCGTATCTTGAACTGGTCCTAAAGTGGCCATAGCCTGTGACCCAGCAGGTCCATCACTATCAGAAGTGAAAGGAAACCTCAGCATGTGGGACAATATAACAACACTCCACTCTCCATCACAGGCAATGTCCTCTGCAGGATTCCCCTGAAAGGACACAGCTGTTGAAGAAAAACGAACAAAAACCTTTATTGGTTGCAAGGCGGCGTTCAGTGTTTATCTTGAGCAGTAATGGAGGATCCTTGAAACCTAGTGAATACCACAGACGGCATTCAACCTTATTAGGAAGGTTAAAAGTGACTTTCACTATTTTAAAAATGTGTAACATGGTTCCTCACGTTGAAAGTAATCTATAGCCAAAGACAAACTTTAATCCATGTTCCAGGTCCTTAAACAGCTATTACAAACATACATAAAATGTGGCCACCACTAGCTTAAAATCAACAAATGTAGTGATTCTGTAAAAGCATGTAAAAAATAATCTCAAAATCATATTTGATGTTATTAGAGTAAAATAAAGACTCACACTGCCCCATTATTTCTATTGATTTTTAGATTGCCAAGTACATAACGGCTGTTCAAAGTCTGCCAAACCATGGATAGAAGTTTCTCTTGGCTTGTAGACTTTCAGGCAGCTTCTAGCATCAAAAAGTAACATTCTAGTTCCATACACCACCTAAAACCATTCATGGAGAGGCACTCCAGTATTAGACCTCTCCTTATCTGGAAGCCTAATCAGCAGCATCAAGAAAGACAAGAAAGAAACTAGGTCTGACTGAGCAGTCAGTGGTGCCTTTAGACTGGAAAACTCTAAAGTATACAGCCTTAAAACTAAGATCAGACACTACGAATGCAATTTAAGTCTTCTTTCATATGGCTATGAACCATAATGAAATTAACACAGGTAAGGTTGATGCCTTCCACAATAGATGCCTACAAAAGATCTGATTGTGATTGGTGGTTATATCAGGTCGAGGTTACTTTTAGATAGTGAAATGCCACTAAAGGGTGTGGTCATTTCAATGGGGTGAGAATGTGACCAGAGTGCACTTTTAAGAAAAAATATCATACACTAAATAATCCTTTAACATTAGCGAAAGGGTAACACATTGCAATAAGATGTTCATGTGAACCAACATTTGAGAAAAAAAAAGCATCAAACTCAGCTCACCTTTCAAAATGTCATGTCTGGGTATAATTTGGATCACCAACAATGTATTCCAACCCTGGTCTGTGTAACCTAAAGGGTTTTAACATGCATCTTGAATACCGTGTTGTGAGAGATTCTCTATGTTAAGCTTTACACACCATGCATTTTCCAGTAGCTATGTCTCCCTCTACTTCACTAAGGTATAAAGCATTGGATAAATAATGCATAGTGGGAGGGCTAAACCACAGAAGTGCATGCAACGAGCTGTTTTCTACACCATAATCCCTGTGTATCCAAGCTTGCTGTGCAAGAGCCTCATCAATCACTCCCAAAGGCAGAGCTCTTACTGGGGAATGGATAACAGGACTAGAGAAGATTCCAGATGCTTAATGTTCCTCAGTCTTCATGTAAAAGTTTGGACAATTATAAATATCCACCGAATCAAGATATCTGTGGAGGTATTTACATTGTTTTATAAATTTAATACACAATCAGATAAGCCTAACTAACATTAAGCTGTGGATGGCTAAACTAGCACTAGAAAACATCTTCAACCCATAAATTGCACCCGCTAAGACAGACAAAAAAAAAAAGCATAGCCAAATACGTTAGTAACTTATATCAAATATGTTGCCCATACAGACAGCCTGTTTCCTTGCACTTGTAAAAAAGCATAGGGCTTTCCATGTAACTTTGCTGTTGTAACGATTACTCCCATTGAGACTGATCTCTTACTGTACCATGTTCTCCAATATTTTTTATTTTGTTAAGAGGTTCAAGTCCGAGTGCTGTTCAAAAATGCAGAAAAAAAGCATTCGCACAATCAATCCAAATTTTCAAGCTCCATTTAATGTCCTACCAAAAGTAGCATGTGACTGAACCGGGAGGAAGTAAAATAGAAAGTGCTTTTTCTTTTACTAGAATCAACATAAAATGGGTCAAGGAATTTCCCACCCAAACAGAGAGGAATGATCAGTGTGTAGAGATCAAAATAATCAGTGAATTAACTTTCAAAGTATTTGGTGGTATGCTGTCACTGTAGATAAAAGGCACATAGCAGCTTTGTATCTTAGCAGGATTGTTGAACACGCACAAAAGAACATACATGCACAAGCCTTCGCATATCGGTACATATCCCAAGCACATCTTACATACACAGACATATCTACATAATGAGATAAATGTATATATCCCGGAAAAGTAAAACAGGTTGCATTTATTAAACTTGCATTAGTGAGGCAAAAAAAGAAATTCATAGCATTTCTGAACAGCCTGTAAAAAGGGGAACAAGTAAATATAGCACTTAAGAATTTCAATTCCAGCCTTTATTGAAGTTTACAGGATCCTGTAGAAATCAAATATGCGATGTCAATGGGCAACCAGAAGATTTCTCAAATTCAGGAAAGTGTATGTTTTTGTAAATTTTAAATATTATCCTTGAAGAACGACCAATATATTCTTGGTTACAACTGTCCTTGCGCTAACAGTCAAAAATATGGAAATTAACATTCAGTAAACATTCTTCTCTAAAGGTAGGCTAGTTCCCTTATATATTCTGTGATTTCCTCTGTCATTATGTATACATAAACAAGTTTAATAACATACCAATCAGTGGTTATTTCACAATTGAAAAAAAAAGCACAAAAAGTTTTACACTCTTTTACAGGTAAATAAAAGATTTGTTTGTCAACTGTTTCCTTAAGGGCATAGCATAGTTCAGAGTTTTGTCTTATTTTTGTTGGTTTGTAAGCGGTTTCATTCTTATGTTTTTTGTCCTCTTTTTTCAGCTATTACATAATTAGATTCTTACATACAAATATTGACAAAATGGTGGCTTGTGCTTCGAAGCCGTCAAAGTCTATTTAATAACTATAGTAATAGTTGTGAGGAGGAGTAGCCGCTGCTAAGGGTGGAGGGCGGAGATAGGGGCGGGACTCATAGCGGGCCCTCACTGCAGGGGCCGTCTTGACTTCCACTGGGCTTCTCGGCCTCCTGATTGGGCAGCTCCTTGATCATAAGGGCGGCACTCTTCTCAGAGAACTCCTCCCCATCCGGCTCCAGGCCATCTGGGCAGGGTAGCTTCAGCAGCTCCTCTCGTAGCTGGGCCGTGTGCCTCTGAAAAAGGGAGAGGGGACACCCGGTTACACATGGGGCTCTGTTCAGACCTGCTGTACATGCCGTGATGAGGCAGCAAGTACAAACATGGGTCCGGACTACAAAACAGATGTACCCTTCACAAAGAATATGACAAGGTCTGTACTCGCAAAGCTCTTGAAAACCAATACAAATTTATAGTGGTGGGGTGAAAAAAATCGATACAATTTAGTGTTTCATTTTTTTCCGTGACAATATTGTATCGATACATTGACACCAGGAATCATTTTTTTAATTAATGCCAAAAGGGCAAAACTATGTAATTGATTTTGTGTTTTCATTTCAGGCTGTAAGGCACCAAAAGGTGAACACTTTGAAAGGCGGTGGTGATTTTCTATACCCACTGTATACCTCAAAACAAATAATTGCAAAATTATTGTATCGTGGTAATAAAAATACTCTTGTGCACAAATTAATCAATTTCAGTAGTATTAAATGCCAAATCCAATTTTCTATGACTATGAAAGTATGTATGAAAAAGTGTCCACTTCCCACACCACATCTGAAAGGAAAAAGGAAAAGAATAATGCACGGTAAACCTAATACCTAATTTCAGGATTTCTACCTATATGCTGCAGGAAAAGAAAAAATAGCATAAAGATAACGGGACTACACAGACCATTTTGGCCCTGCTTTAAAACAGCACTGAGCGGCTTGCTGCAGCCCCTCTATATTTATCAGGGCGTCGAGGAGATTATTTACATCTGGTATTAATTGTGGTTATTAATGGCCAGAGGTAGAGAGTCTGGCTGCCAGTGAGCTGAAGAAAATAGGACGCGGTCCTTATCTGCTCCTTCACGGCCACTTCTTGAGCCTGTCAGAGGAGGGGGGAAGCCGACTGCGGCATGAATCAAGCCTCTACACCATGTATAAACACCAGGGATTTCAGCCCTGAGCTACCAATTCAGAATTCATTAACACAAAACAGGACTGTGTGCGTTTGTGTGGGTATGTGTGAAGGTAAGTGAAAGCAGGGTGGGTTCAGTTGACTGTGGCGAAGGACAAAGTTCTGTTACTGTACAAGGTCTTCCATGGTGGAACGGTATCAGTTTACCTTCAATGCAGCAGCATGATGGGACATGGTGCGGCCCACTCGCTTGTCGCTGCTGTATTGCTGGATGTCTGCGATCCACTCCTCACACTGCGCCATGACTTCTACTCGCTTCAGGTAGAAGTGCTTGTGGATCACCTGGGGATTACAACAAAACAGCCATGTGACACAGACACAACATTTAACACATTGTACCTGCAGGGAATTCATACTGGAAACTCATCTGAAAGGCCTCACGCAAACAAAACACGTGAAGACATACGCGCTGCGGCTCAAGTCCGTTCATTCCCCTGCCGGACTTGGTTGTACAAAATGAAAATTACATTTTCAATATTTGAGAGGGATATTGTGTCGGTATTTAGAGTATAATTCAGCAGACACATTTTTACATCATAATCTGCAATGACACAGAAGTTCAGGAAGCTAACAAACCTGTTATCTGAGTATTGCTGCAACCCATTTCCATGCAGCGCCTGACATCACAGAAAAAATCTGCACGCGTATTTCGTCAGAATCAAACTCCCAACGCTGCGTGGTGATTTGTGTTGCGATGCGGCATATGGAGTGCGGTCATTTTGAAAAATGCACAGTGGGGCTGTGCACTGATGGTTCGAGTGGCTCAGTGGTCACGGCCTCACAGTAAAGCTGCATCACAGCAGCCCAGTGTTCAAACAACGTTGACACACTGTTGGAATGTCAGTCACTGCACGGTCAATCGTGGTTGTTGGATGAGGATAGCATTCAGCTCCAGCACATGTATGACAAGGTATAAAGGTCCTGGTTGAGCGAGCAGTGCCATATGAAGCAGCAAGGCGTGTGGCGTGGCATGTGGCGTTGAAGGACATGTTTCCATCTGTAACTCTGTCTCAGCAGAGACGTTGCGCTCAAGCATGGCCATAATCTAAAAAGTGGACTTCAAACAAATTGTGAGAGGGAAATAAGTTTATAGCGATATAGAAATTGCATGACCAGACCAAGAAAACTCTGGGTGCTAGACAGAATGCATGAAATATAACTGACACAATGGATAATAAGGACAACTATCAGCGTAACGCAAGCATAATTCAATCAAACTTGCACTTTGTTCTGCCTTCAACATAATCCTAATGTAACATCACTAAACCATCGTCCTATGGTCCAGATTATGGAATGGGGAAATGAGAGCCAGCCAGCTTTGGAAATAAAATCCCCTGAAATTCCCCATGGTTCCCAATGTAAAGGACAAAGGGGAGTGCAGTGACACTGAAACTAATATCATTTCTTTGTTAGGCATCATTTCTGATCAGGGACGCCGAAGGCAGCTCCGGGCCTCTCAGGTACACCACACCCACCCAAACGCCAAAAGACCAACTTCTGAAAGTTTTTGTTTGCAGCAGGAAGCAGCAAAAGGACAACTGATGATTCACAAACTGGGAAGGAAGGATCTCAAGCAGACAGGGGGCTTTAAAGAGTATAGATAATAAACACAAGCACCATCTCGCCACTGAAAAGGTTCTAGAGGAGTTCTCTGATGTGTCCCTTGACTCCAAGTTATCCAGGTCTACACAAAGCCTGAGCTACTGGCTATGAATAGGAACTGAACTCCAAAGGGATGAATAGGCAGACAGCCTTTCCAATGGAAAGAACCGGCAAGCTATTAGATCTTCAACAAAGCAGATCTACAGCTGCCAAGACCAAACCTCAGTCATGAGCTTATTCCAATTACTACAGCTTATCAGAGGTTATTCTGATTGAAGTAGTCTAATCAGATAGCAGGATGATTGCTGCTAGGCACGGAACGCTATAAGCTATGGCTATAGGATTGAGCAGAACCAAAAAAACACAGCTAAATTAGTGCTGTCAAAGTAAAGCTGACATGACTATTTACTTTGCCAGTTAAACAAATTAGCCACCAAGTTACAAAGGCAAGAAGACCTGAGGGCTAGAATTGGCCCTCCACTGAGACGTTGATTAGACGCTAGATTAGAACAGATGTAACCTTGTTTTGTGGGGATCTATACAGTCCTAATTATTGGGATGCGACTGTGAATTGTAATGTCTGAGGCATGGTTGGTAATATACATTCTAAGTCAATATCACTTTCTCCACACTGTGGGGTCGTAGCAGGCCTTTCGCTGTGCACCAGCCCGGTTGTTACAATGCCCCCCCCCCACCTACAGACTATGGTCAGTCCTCCTGTTTCTTTGTCCTCCCAGCTTCAAAGCAAAATACTCTGCAGTGGAAAAGGGGGGGATGCTACAACTCCTCACGTTGCCTTTCAAATTTACTGTGGGGGGATTAGTTATTATCAAGGCTGCTGGTTTGTTATTTACCAGGATCACTCTGGAGTGGCAGGGAAAATGGAGTTCCTTCCCCCTCGACTCTGGTGCTTGACTTATTTCTGATGAGTGCTCTGATGCTCACCCGCTGATTGCTACAAACGTTCCAAGGTCAAAATCCTGGGTAAACGTGGGAGAGCGATCGGTGTTGTCACCTCCCTCACAGCAGTTAACAAACAAAGTGCTTCTACTCCTGCCGGTACTCAACCGCCCCCAGACAGTGGGCAGTGACACTGGTAACGTTTGCAATAATGCTACAAGCAAAAGCCCAACGGCTTCAAATCCAACAGAAAACAATACAACATTAGAAGGGCAGATGTCATGCAGCTGACCAACATTTAACGTAGCTATTTGCGAAGTCCGTAGCCCATGAAAACGACTAGGTCTCCCGGGGCGTTTCGCGTCGTAAAGGGCATCACACGTGACATTTGGCATTTCGGTAAATGCATTGATTACGGTATTGACACGAGCCTTGTGTACAAATCCCAAGACATTGAACATGGTATGATTGTACCCGCCAGAGTAGGGTGCCGTGACAAATGACCTTTAAACAGTATACCGGACGCAAACAAAAACACAACAACAAATCCGTTAGAGATGCGCCCAACCCAAACAGACGAATGAATGCACGGTTGCACACACGGCCCCGGTCTGCTGATGGCGCTCATTTCCAGATAAACTAAGTGACCTTTCCAGATAAACTAAGTGAACCGCCGCCCACTCGTTCTTCCAGAGGGCCGACATCCCCCCGATGTTATCCGGCGTCTTCCAAACACGTCGGGGTCAAGGGTAAGTATGAATCACACCGTGGCCATTTCAAAGTTCTTTCCCTGCCCCTCGACAGTGTTGCTAGCCTGCCGGTCCTTACTCAGCACAAAATACTCCTACTTACGCCTAGTCTGAACCTCACCCTCTCCTCTCAGTATTCATAGAGTACAGATGGAGAACAGAAAGCACTGGAAGACTGCTCAGTACTAGAGGTAGACGGTAAGCCCCAGTATTAATACCTTAAAAAACATGGCTGCTCACTCTCTTCGAAGCCATTGATTACTGATCCTACTCGACTGAATTGGTACTGCATGTATTGTATTGCTTTCACCACTGCATGTATTGTATTGCTTTCACCTATCCACTCAACTTAATGTGGCCAAATTAGGAACAGATATACGATAAGATAATTGCTAATATGCTGCTAATACAGGCTTATCTACAGTAACTTCATGGCTAATTAGTTGTATTATATTCAGTGCCATCCCATTTAATTCAGCCATTCTTGCCACCAGGCCTCAGAACCCAGGGTCCTACAGGGTTTCATTCAAGCCCTCTGATTGGGGACTGATTTAAACCAGGGACCCCAAATGAAAACAGTAACACAGCAACTACCAGGTGGAACAGAAAGCCAGGACTATTCCAGGTCCCAAGGCTTTGAGTTGAGAACCACTGATTTAAGGTACCAAAGAAGTTCTGGCTACAACAATATACAGCCACTGAAAAATAAGCAGTTGAAGGCGTCAAAAAAAATAAGCAGTCACTGGCCTCAAGAATGGTTTCCAAACCGTTACTTATAACAGGAGTCATTCATTAGCCAGTAATTAGAATGTATTATTGCAAGGGTCAAATAAGCGATTTAATTTGTGTATATTTTCAGTCACGCTTTGGCACCAGCAGGACACAGTAAGTGTGTGGGACTGATGCATGGATGGGAGAGTGGTGGGCAGTAGGAGGCTACGGCCTGTAATGTCCAATGGCTGCCTGAGACTGGAAAAACAGGACAGCTTCATATGTGCTGACTTCAACAGCCCAGCAGTGTGTTGTCATCAGCATTCCCAATCTTGACGGAGACATGGTGATGGTCAACAACCCCCCCCCCCCCCCGTTGCCTAGGACAAGACCTCCAACTCATCAGTCAAACAGATCCCGGTGACTAAGCGCTGACATTCTGAGGCCCTCATCATGACTTTGGACTGACACTCTCAGGCCATCTGCAGAGGCCAGCAGCCGTGGAACAGGGCCACGGGAGGAACGGAGGATACGAGGGAGGAGGGGGAGTCAGTGAAATGAAACAATTTCCTTACCAGTGTAGCCATGGAAACCCCAACGGCAGTGGCACATCACTTTCTCTGTTTTCACGTAAGTGTTTCTGTGTGCGTTTGTGCCCAAAACCAGGCAAGCTTGTTTTCCAGGCTGTCAACACAGAGGCAGGCTGGGCTCGGTTAGCGGTCGAAGAGGAGTCGATGGCCAAGCCTCCAGAAGTCCCCACTGGAAGGAGGTGTCGCGCTACAAAACATCAATAATGCACAGCAATGGAGAGTACTCCGCACAATGGCTTCTTTCCTGGATTGGGTGTGCGAGCAGAAGTCCGTGCGAGTGGTTCCTCCCCATATTCACGTGATAAATGAACATGTAAGGTCGATAGCGCCATCTGCTCGGGAAGGTCTACGGACCGTCAATCTGTATAGTACACCTGACCAGGGAAATAGGCTCCTCTTAGCACTTCACATAATAACTTCCCGTGTTCCATGACCACCGTCGCACACCAACAGACAGCCCTGTGAATGATAATGAGCTCCACACCGATGTTAGCGGCCAACATGTTTCTAATTCCACCTGACAGTATCCTTCTGCATTATGCAGTCACTTTTTATTCGTCATCTCGGACCACAAATAGAGCAAAGAAACTTTGTCCAAAACATGATAAGGCAGTGCCAAACATAAAAAGTCTATGGTGTCACAGCAAGATGAAAGATACCATGCTAAGCTTGCATTGTAATCAGAACGGACTGTGTAGTACATACAGTACTGTGTGTGTTGCCACAGCTACAGCTCTCCGATGTTTGTGGCCAGTATTTTTTTTCTGCGCCTCTGCCTGGGGCTGAGATGGGAAAAGGGCAGCTCAGGATCGTGCAGGAGTGTCACACAAGCCTAATTGAATTTCAGGAGGCCACTCAGGCAGCACTGCAGAAACCTGCTGCCTTTTCCCCAGCTCCCGGCTCCAATGGCCCATTTCACATTGAGACGCTCTGACGTCAGAACCCTGTAGTTTTATTACAGAGACTGCTGCCGTGCAAAAGCTGACAATTTACACTCTGGGACCTGGAAAAGACATTGCCACGCTTCTACCACAGAGCAAAGAATCAGGCTGAGAAAAAGTTAGGATGCTTGTTCTTAACTCTCACGCACCCCATCAGATCAATATCAACATGGAAACCAATTTTAACTAATATATTGACCATTCGTCACATAACACCTTAATCTGTTCATTTTAGTCGCCTTAAGGTCCTAATCTAAGCAAGCAGGTGCCGATAAAAAACCTGGTTTTCTGAGAAACCTTTTATAATTATTAGGATATGTAAACAAACACTTGGTTTGATGGATTTCACTTGGATTTATGCACTCAAAAGATTTTTCAAGGAAGACTTATAAATATATCCCCGACGAGCCCCCATTACATTTTAGCCTGGCTTCCTGGCTGTCTCACTACACAAATGAGAGGTCATTGCAGCACACCCCCGAGCTCCACATGTCCACTCTGTCCATCCAAGCTGGGCTAACTTGCACTGTCTGACAGCCTACTAAACAATACCTTGCTAAAGGAAAACATTGGTCAGAAGGCTGAGATGCTCTTATGATCGCAGGAAGAGAACGACCAGAAAATGCATTACTGTTTGGCTAAGCTGAAGTGCTTGGCAGAGCCGCCCTGTATCTGAGATCTTAACTGAGAGTTATCATTCAGGACTACATTCCCAAAATCCAATATTATAATCAGCATTGGCCTTGTGTGCTTTTGCACACACGTGAACATACTCGAACGACACAGCCAAGCAAATGACTACGCCGTTATGAAGAACTTATAAGAAATAACATAACGTCCCATAAGCTACAGTGTAACAGTCGGGGAGAGATAAAAATGAGAGGTAGAGAGATGCAAGTGAGTGGAATATCAGAGTCTGAGCTCTATCTGCTCTATCTGATTAGATAAAGGAAGTTTAGAGCAAACTGGAGGGCTGTTTATCCGGCCGTGGTGCCTTGGTCTCTTCCAGCAGACAGCACCCACACAAGGGCTTCTGTGACAACACTATTCGCCACCCCTGCCTGGAAAAATCATTAACCACACATTTCTCTACCTCCTAATCTCTTGTTTCCCTCAAACCCTGTCCCCTCCCCACCTCCAAACCCCTACCTCAAAAAAACATCTCTGCTTCCCTTCATCTCTGCTTTCACTTTCCTTCCATCTTCTCGTTCCCAGGCTTAATCCCAATACACACACACAGCCCAATCCCAAAAATCAGAGTCAGAAGTGTCCCAAATAAACTTTCAGCGAGGGGTACTGTCTTTTCAGCCCTCTACTTGGACCTCCAAAAAAATAATCAAACAGCCAACTTCCTATAAAGTATTCAAATCTTTACAATTTGTTCAGGAAAAATGGCATACCAAAATACATGGATAGACCAAAATATAATTACATTGTTACAACAAATCATGAAAAATGTCTACAGTTAAAAGGTTAAGGTAGTATACATAATTACGATCTGTTTTGTTTGAGTTAATTTAGGACAATCACTATTTAACATCGGCCATTTAGCAATATCTTTAATTTGTTATATTTGTTACATCATAATCTTTCAACATTATAATCCATGCGTATATTTGTGGTTGAATTATAATCAGTGTTGTTTAATGTTTTTTTGACTCCTTAGCAAACCAGGCTCTCATCTTGCGAAACCCACTAGAGCCTAAATAAAGCATTTACTGCAAATGATTTTGAAGAATTATGAATGCTTTTCTTGCTGTTCAATTTAACATTTTTTCAAAGTAAAAAGAATATAACTAATAATAATGTTAGAAATTTAATACATTGAGGGACCTCTTTGTTTATGAAATATCTAAAGAACTGTAAGTGTTCATGCACCTAGGACTTTGCTGTGTTACAAAGTGTGATTGTAATGGATTAAAGGGGTCTTTTTTGGGATTGATTTACACAAACGTCAAAGTGAAAATCTATACATTTTAAAAATGTATTACAAAGTTGCATAAGTATTCACCTTATTTGTTTATGCAAGCCTGAATTAGGGTAAACGCCCCTATTAAGCCCTCGTACCATATAACCCCACTTGCAACTTTGTCAATGAAATTAAAACTTCATTTTTTGCTGTTTGATTGTTTTTTCCCATGAAGCGGCTTGTTATATAAATGACACCTATTATTGTAAGCCGATCAGATTTGTCAATATTGAGTATGTGTGTGGCATTTGCCTGCTGATCCCAGAAGTTGCAAAAAAACTTATTATTTTAGTACACTCAGAAGATAACATGCATATTTCTACATGTTTTTGGAAAGGTACTCGTTTGTTAACAACATTTAAGTGATTACTATTTTGAATAACACATGTTAGAATGTTATTTGAATTATAAATATTGTTTCTTTTGAAATTAAAATGAGTTTTGGCATGCTAGCAAACAGACATAGCCGCCCAATATGGTCCATTGCAATGACAAAGCATGATAAGCAGGTATAGTTTACATTTTTGTATGCAGTTTGTATTATACTGTTAAAGACATGAAATGTGTATGTTTATCTTTATACATTTTTGGATTAACATTTTTACCTGGTGGGCTAAAAGGGGATGCAAGCAAAAATATCCCACTGTCTGGGGTGGATGTAAATCAGTATAGCTAATTACGTCTCTGCTTGATAAGTTCATAAATTTCATAGATTTATTTCATATAGTTGTTTTTTAATGTCATGTACGTAGAATAAAATATTCTGTCTGTCTTTTAACCATAAATTCACTGATGTTCCCCTTTAAGCCCACCTGCTTGTTATTTAGCCCACTTGACTATGTTTTAATAGGGATTTTCTTCCTTTTGACCATTTTCCTCTCTAATTTTGACCTCACCTGATAAATCAACTCCATAATTCATATAATTAATACCCATATTTAAACACCAGTTATGTTGCATAGGTCAATTCATTCTGGATACGCCTGCATTCTATCCTAACATTAACAATCATTTTTTACAAATCTTTAGGCCTACTTTTCAGATGAGGTTTAGTTTGAGATAATCTATGCTGGAGTTGTTTCCAAGAGTACTGCAAATTCATTTGCAATTATTTTAAAAACTATGGCAAGGCTTGAAAACCTTATCTAGACAAAATCCCAATCTTGACAGTGCGTCAATAATTTTTTCGTAAATATTGGAAAAACACTGCACAAACTATTAGAGACTTAACCAAAGGTAGGTAAGAACACTCACAGATGTGTGGGGGTGGATGGCCTGTCCCCTGACAAATCAAAAGTAACTTTTTGTCTTCTGCAAGACTTGTTTTTGGGACCACTATTGTTTTCACTATATATGCTGCCTCTTGGGGATGCCATCAAAATGTCATTTTTCGCTGCTATGCAGATGACACAGTTGTATATTTCGATGAAACATGGAGAAGCCCCAAAATTACCTACCCTGGAAGCTTGTGTTTCAGACATAAGGAAGTTTTAAAAGAATGGGTGTGTCTATACTGCCGACTGGTGCTGTATAACACATTTTGTTTACTTGCATAAATTGCCCACTCAACCCGCTGGGAAGATGCTACTTTCGCAGGTAGCGTGACTAGATCAAAGGAACGAATACTAGATCAAAGTGAATATGTTTTTATAGCATACATTTTCTGCCAAATAACTAAACCTCACCAAATGCTTTAATGACAGAATGGGACTGCGCACACCTGCAGTTGCAGAACATTTCATAAATTGATTTTATATTTCTGACATGAAAACAGACACAGATTGTTAGTAGCTTATGTCAAACCTATTTGAAGATTCATTTGACTATAGGGGTCAGTGTTGTTGCTGTAATGAAACGTTACGCGATGCAACGACTCTGGTTATGCGTTTGGCAGGGGAATATAACATTTTACAGGCAATTCTGATTAGATTTGCATACAGGATGAATTCTACAGGGGTAGGTCTGAACATATTAATGCTCAAACCCCATTTGTAATTTTAATCTTGTCCATATTATCCATGCTGGCATGTTTTATTTAGGTATACAGATACTAGTAGTCTGAAACAACATTTTACTTCAAAACAGGCTAACATTCCAAAATGCACCATAAAAATATTGCTATCAATGAAGCAAATGTCAAATGCAACATCGCTGACATATAAAGGATAGGCTATGAAGTTTCGATAACCTGAAACAAATCTCAAATGCAGCCTAATGTAGCCTACAAAAATATGTCTCAATAGTGGAAACAATCTCCACCTCCCTCAATCTCTGGCCCCCTCCCACCCCCCCGGCAGCCCCCTCCAACCCCCCCCCCCCACCTCTCTCCAGGTAGAGCTTGTGACTGATCGCTATCTGCCTGCGCTATCAGCATGCATAGCCTGTGTCAAGGACAGCAGGAAATAAAAATAAAAACAATTGGCAAAAAATGGGAGAACATCCAGAGGATAGTACGAACAGTAGAATGAATAAACAGTGAATTTATGGTCACCAACGGTCCTCATGCCATCCCACAGGAGGCAGCACGTCTTGTCCTTGGATTTATTTTGGACAGGCTAGTAGCTACTGTAATGAAGGGACATGAGGGATAATACAGTCAAACGTTGGCGCTTGATTGTAATGGAAGGAATGGACCACGTTATTTTAAAGTCTTGCCCCTGAGCGAGGGCACAAGTTAACCAAACCGGTCAGGGGAAAGGCTGAAGGGACTGAATACAAAAACCACTTTGCGTCCACTTTGAAGTCAAAGTGGACACGACCACTCACCTCTTTGAAGCAAGGCGAGGGATTGCGCATCTGCTCCAACATGGCCCACTTGACGGAGGCCTGCCGGATGTTTCCGTCGTACTCCCGGGAGCTCTGTGTGCCACTGGGGGTTCCTCGAGAACGCTCGTAGCCTGGCTCATTGAAGTAGGGCTCCGACACCAGGATCAGAGACTGCACAGACACCAGCACCTGAAGAGGGAGGGGGAGGACGACTGATGGAATGCATTTGATCATTACAAAACAAACGTCAGCCAAATCCCTTGTAAGGAGGTTACCGAAGTAGGAGGAAGAGAGGAAGAAAGGAGCAGGAGAGTTAAGAGAGCAAAAAGAATGAGGGAAATAAAATAAACGGTGCACGGCAGAAGAATGCATGGAGTAAGGACACTAAAGGAGCGTCAGACAAAAGGAGCATTGTTCTGTCTATCTTTATTAATGATTCAATGATGCCCTGTGTGATCCCAAGGAGAGTGGGTACTGTGTTATATCAACCCCACCCCCCACTCCCCCCGAACAACACTGGACAATACAAAAGGACCTGAAGGTCATGTAGAGCCGGAGGATAGATCTAATTGACCCAAACCACAATCCTTATTTGAAGCATTGGTCAGCGTGGGAAAACAAACTGACACTGATTGAGTCAACCATCTCTGGCAACCTTAGCTTTTTCACACCACCTCCATTCCCCCCCTCTCAAATCTACATATCAGGCCAGATTTTCACTTGATTCCCTGCTCCCCCATCCAGCCTCGCATTTCCATTATTGATCAGGCAGACACTAACTAGAATGATAATCAATGGGGACATCTCGATGAACCCTCCAACTCTGCAAACCAGGGAATAAAAAAAAAAAAGGGAGCCATTTCCAAGGGATCCAAAAGGCTCGTCGCCGGTCGATATACACAGAAAACGACTCCCCAGTATGCACAGTGGATGACATGTATGATGAAGGCACTCTCCAGTGTGTGTGTGTGTGTGTGTGTGTGTGTGGGTGTTCAGTTGGAGGCTGTGCTTCCCTCTCCGGGTGTCCCCCAGTGGCCGGCCAGACAAACACCCCCCGGGGACAGGGAGATTTATAGCTTTATTAGCATGATGGATCCTCCCTCCCTCCGGCGCTGGCTGTCTAACCGCCACTGTACTGTGTTAACAGGATGACATCACACTTCACATAAGCAAGTGCACAACCCAGGTCAAAAGCAGCACCATACAAAGCAGATGACAGTAGCCCCAAACGGTCCCTGTCAGTCCATGGAGTGATGGGGGTTCACACCGTACTGCCTTGGGGTTAACTGACGGTTAATGCTGGCACTAGCACGGCTCTGCCCAACACACACACACACACACCTCCTAGTAACGGCATCTGTCCAAGCAGCCACCCATGAACACACACCCTGCAGTCTGAGAGAGGCGGGCTGATGATCAAACATCCCTGGCGACGGACGAGAGACACAGGTTTCCGACGGTGGACGCGTGAAAAAGTGCGGCGGAGGTACTGACCGAGGGATTTCAGTCTCACCTGTAAAAAGCTAGATGTCTGAGGGTTCCACTTCTCCTCCGGTCTCCCGTGCCAGGTGTTCAGGATACTTAAACACACCTGGGAAAGACAGACGACATCACAGGGTTGCAGAGAGGGAGCGCCGTGTCAGTTAAACCTCCACACTCCTCCCACCCCTCCGCCCGTCCATCCATCATCCGCCAGGAGGAGAACTGAGCGTTTTCACCGGCCTCCCCACCCGAGTGGCATCTCCACTATAGAAAGCCTACAGTAATTCTTATAGCAGCTGTCTCCTTCCATTATGAAAATAGATGTTCCCTGTCGCAGCCTTCCTAATGAGGAGCAGCAGATGCGCCAGGCACCAGCACCTTTACAGCTTCTCACCCGGCGAGGAGAGACCTTTTTTTATTTTTGTCCGCACACCAGAAATAAACTAGTCTTGCGGGAAGGCTACTCGAGTAGAGCCTTCTCTCTCTCCTCCCACCAGGCGGCGAGCTAAGAGGTTGACGGGCGCCTAACCCAGAGTGACCGTGAGGGACTCACTTTTCCGTCGTTGTAGAGGTTCGGATTGAAGCGCACGCTGTGTCCACCGGTGGTCTCCAAGTTGACCAGGGGGGGGGAGTTGGGGTAGTCCTGGGGGAAGTAGACGTCAAACTCGAAGCAGCCGTTGGCGTACGGCGTGTCTGCCGGGCCAGTGATGAGAACCTGAAACACACCACAAGGGGTTACTGACAAGTCACTCCCTTTGGTAGCTGAAACAAACCCCATGGCTGTTATACAAATCCAAGTCATTTCCACAATATATCAAGAGCTAATTATCTGAAGGAAATGGTGAACACACACTCGGACACGCTTGGGAACATCGTGTTAATAAAAAAAAACAACAACATTGAAATGTCGGCAGTTCTGCTAGACTATCCTTGTGTTTTCAGTGACCAGGACACCCGTTTCAGTGACCAGGACACCCGTGCCCGTTTCAGTGACCAGGACACCCGTTTCAGTGACCAGGACACCCGTGCTCGTTTCAGTGACCAGGACACCCGTGCTCGTTTCAGTGACCAGGACACCCGTGCTCGTTTCAGTGACCAGGACACCCGTGCTCGTTTCAGTGACCAGGACACCCGTTTCAGTGACCAGGACACCCGTTTCAGTGACCAGGACACCCGTTTCAGTGACCAGGACACCCGTGCCCGTTTCAGTGACCAGGACACCCGTGCCCGTTTCAGTGGCTCCGCTTGATGGATGTGGGAGAAAACCCACTCACCCCCCCCCCCCCTGCTAAAACACTGATGAGAAGACCTTCTCTAGAGCAGCGGGTTATTACCCAGTCACAGGTATTCAGGCTCAAGCGTGGCGTGTCTGAAGGGGGGGGGGGGACTGCGATTTTCCGCATTAGCCGCACACAGGAGGCCCTGACAGCAGCGTGCTGATCTGATCTGAAGCCTACTGCACAGCGAGTTGGGCTCGGGCTTGTTTTATTTTTCATTATTACACCCGGGATTCCGAGTTTCGGCAGGGGCCGGGAACAGAGGCGCGGTACAGGCACTGGGGCAGATCGAGACGATCGGCGGGAGAGGCCTGACTTCCTGCTTCAACAAACAAGGTGTCTGAGCGAAGTGTCTAGCTTTCCCAGGGGCTGTTTTGGAGTCGTAGAGGAGGGGGGAACCGGGAGGGGAAAGAGCTGGCGGTGCTGCCAGGCTGAGTGCTGCAGAGAGCGGCTTGCCGCTGGAGGAAAGACAGAAGCCGCAGTGTGGGTGAGGACGGGACATGCAGAATAAATAAATATATCACGTATCCAGGGGAGGGAAGTAGTACAAAGCGAGGCAGGTTTGAACAAGGTGCAAGAAGACATTTAACGGTTAAGACGATGCGGGAAGGTACGTAGAGTGTATGTGAGAGTGAAACACACCAACTATTTGATCCCTGTGTCCAAGCAGCATCAGGCATGAGTGGCAAGGGTTGTCATGCCGACTGAGCTCAGCAGAGCACTCGCAAGATAGCTTAAGGGCGTCAAGTGTCACTCAGGCACTAAGTATATTTTGACATGAACATTCAGACCCAACACTTTTAGTGCTCCTCCCAGAAATCTGGAGCTAGTTGGTTTTGCTATTAATGTCGATTAAGATTGCATGAGGCTACAGCACCCAGTGAAAGAATGCATACTGTCTGTAGCAGTAGGACACATCAAATGCGGGGCGCAGTGAGCTTAGCCAGGTCATTAGATGTACACTCGCCTCTTGGCCAACTAGCCTTTCCATTGTGCTACTGAGGAAAGAGTTTATTGGCATTGGTCTTTGTAGGAACGGACCTAAACCCAGGACATTTTTGACATTTACCAAATGAGACTTTGCCGGGTCAGGGCCATTTATTAAATGTCATTTGAAAATGAGTAAGACTTTCAAATGATGGCAGTCGCTGAATGAGCACTGGAATGCAAAAACACAAGGTATCACCGGCAGACTGAGTCCCGAGAGACCAAGTTGCTTTCCTCACTCCTGCTTCTATAAATGCAAAGTTAGGTCCCCAGGCAGCATCCATTTGACTGGAACAGTACCGTAACATCCTGCACATCCCCGTAACCGACAGACAGGCTCTCCAGTAAAATCATTGCATACATACCAGGAATATCATTCAACATTTCATTCACAGATCATTACGGAAATGTGCATCATCACATGTGGCTTGGGTAGGTCACTCTACGTAGAAAATCAGACAGAATAATGGGACAGGGAGACGTGGCTTGTTAACGGGATGTTGGAAGATTCAGAAAGCACTTAAATCAAGGGTGGGTTGATTACCGTCGGTTTGGAATAAAATGGTTATAAGAGATCTAAGAAGGCCTCTAATAAGGTATAGTGGACCACAGATGATATATGTAGCATCATAGTGGACCACAGAGGAGATCTGTAGTATCATAGTGGACCACAGAGGAGATCTGTAGTATCATAGTGGACCACAGAGGAGTTCTGTAGTATCATAGTGGACCACAGAGGAGTTCTGTAGTATCATAGTGGACCACAGAGGAGTTCTGTAGTATCATACAGGACCACAGAGGAGTTCTGTAGTATCATAGTGGACCACAGAGGAGTTCTGTAGTATCATAGTGGACCACAGAGGAGTTCTGTAGCATCATACAGGACCACAGAGGAGATCTGTAGTATCATAGAGGACCACAGAGGAGATCTGTAGTATCATAATGGACCACAGAGGAGATCTGTAGTATCATAGTGGACCACAGAGGAGATCTGTAGTACCATAATGCACCACAGAGGAGATCTGTAGTATCATAGTGGACCACAGAGGATATCTGCAACTGGGTTAATTAGACAGGTCTACAGGGATGCAAAAAAGACAGATGGTGGAGGCAGAGGCTACAAATCTGAAATGTTGTGTACGATTAAGTTGTCTAAAGCATGGGAACACTTTACATTGAATACTACAAAGAGAACAGCTTGCTGCAAAACGTGTCAAGCTAAACTGGCGTTGCTCAGGAGAGAGACGGTTATACACGAGCACCTGAGAAGAAAATACATTGGAGCCATGATGACAGTGGAAGACAAGGGCAGAGCAAAACAAGTTAAATCAAAAACATCTTGAAATCATGGTTGAGTGTCCAGTAACAATGGAAACATCAAACCGGTGGGCTGTTTTCACCAGAGTTAGTTCAATGTTGAGCAGGGCCTGCAAGCTACTTCCAACTAATTTATATAATAATCAACAGTTTAATCAATTTCCAAGTATTTGTTAGTTGCAGCCCTAATCTGTATATTCAGAGCACCACAGATGTCTACCTTCACAGAGCACCATTGAGGAAATTTGTGCCATCCCATCGCACCATAGATTAAATTTGTACATTCACAGAAGACCAATGACGATATTTGTAACTTCACAGAGCTCCAATGATGTTGTGTACCTAAACAGAACCCCATAGACTATGTGCGTACCATACATACAATACCAAAAATGATTTCTGTACCTTCATAATGTCCAGACGCTCTTCATCGCAGCGGACGAAGACGCTAGATGACGAAGAGAGGGGCAGCGAGGTGGAGAGCGTCACGGCCTCCTGAGCGAGGCGGCGGGCACGGGCAGCGCTGTTGGCATCGCTGGCGTTCTTCACCTGAGACATGTAGTGGTAATTCACCTTGAACACAAGCTTCCCGTCGTCGTCCTCCGAGACCATCTCAAAGGTGTCTGCCAGGGAGCGACAACACAGGTCACGTCAACACCCACTGAGACTGACACACAGAAGGATTAAACACTTTCCAAGGGTTCATTCCACATCAGGGAGTAAGCCGCGAAACAAACATGCTGTCGACACACCACGCAGAAATCCCCCCACTAGTATGAATACACCTGCCAGTAAATCACTATTCATAAATGATATGGCCCTATCTCCTGTCCTTTAATCTTATTCTACAGCAAAGTCCCTGTCTGGTTACCTCGTCTTGTCTCTCTTCGGGTTTTGGACCAGAGCCAACCTGTTTACATTTACATTCATGTCACTTGCAATTACATTGGACGTCTGCCGCTTGCAAAAATCAATTGCGCCACAACAAAAGTCCCGTAATCAATCACGACGTCGCAGGATGAGAAGTGACAGACAGAAAAGCTCTTCCTCCCCCGAGACAGTGAAAAGAATTGCGTTATGTATCATTTCAGAGAGGAGTATGAAGGGACTTAGGGACAAGGACAGGGATTTTTCAGACATTTTAGGTTTCTTTGGGCCGAAGGTTAGGTACATTTTAAATGGAAAATGTATATTTTGCGGTTGTTAATTTTGCTATGGAAAACATTTTGTGTAAACGTTAATTACAAGACATCTTTAAGAATTTAATCTGACAAAAACCAAATTATAAGATAGTCATTCAAATCTTCCCCTGCGCCACGTCAAATCATGCCCACCACGGCAAAAAATATGGAACTTATTTTTGCCGAGGGACACTTTCAAAATGCTACAAGAGTCTGTATGTATTATTCATCTGCAAACAAAACAAGTAATGAATAGAAAAACTAGACAACCCCATATTAGAGTTGATCTATTTCAGCTTGTGCATTGTGTGAGAAATACTCCTTTCATCTCCAAGCAGATTATAGACTGTTTTCCAGCTGACTTCACACTGACATCAGGCAGGGATGTGCGTGCATCTTGGAAGCAAGAGAATGCAGAAACCAATGCAAACAGCCTGAAAATAATGACTAAAGACATTTTCAATATTCTTATTAATGATTTAGTTTTCCATATAACTAGCATTCACTTGTTGTTCAATTAAAATAAAGCTTGCCAACTATATTGAGACACGCTGCCATAAAACCAAACATAAAGCAGCAGCTAATTTGGAACAAAACGCATCCAAACACGACCATCTTCAACAAAAAAAGTTTCATGAATAATTGTATTGTTGAGAAGATGACATGACACCTTGCTAGTTATCTAACTGAAACAGATGAGGTTGGTTTGATATGTTTTGGAGAGATTGTTTGCATCCATCAGCTAATTTGCTTATTTCCGACCAGCTGTCCCAGACAGTGAGAGCCTGCTACTGTACATACTATAGAGAAAATAACAGTGACATACCCAGTACAAGTGACAGTGTAACGTCTAAGGGAAAATAATGTATAAATTAAATAATTAAATGATATTCAAGTGCTGAGGTCAATAAGCTCTTTATTGCCACACAAAGACCCAAACGGCTAGTCTACATGGGCCTGTGAAGCTCATCTCATTTTATAACTTTACTGGAGTAAACAAGCCCATGCGTGAACAAAGGGCGAGTTCCCAACTATGTTCACCCAGGTCCCCCCCCTTGTCACATTTGAAAAAAACTTCAGCCTTTGACACTGAAATAGAATTCATGGAACACCCTCCTGTGTTTCTGCTAAGGTGTAAAGTCCACTATAAAACTGACATTAAATGTGGAGAAAGATAGATTGGCATCAGTTGGCCATGAAGTATTAATTTAAAAAATACCTCATAATTCTTCTAATGGGGCAGGTGGAGGGACAGGGGGTGTGACGTTATATTAGACACTCTTGATATTACTTGAAAAAGGTGGATTTCAAAAGTGTATAGGAAAACGTGCATGGATTTTTCTGTCCTAGCACAGGCCCACAGGGATGTCAGAGATGTGGCTGTGAGCTTCAACCGGAAGCCAGTGGAATGGGTGGAGAAGCGGGGTGAAAAGGGAGAACTTGGGAAGGCTGAACACCGAGCGTTCTAGATAAGTAACGGGTTGGCTGGCATAAGCAGGAAGCACAAGCAAGGAACCCTAGCAATAGTGAGTTGCAGTGAGCACCTTCTCATGTTGCTACAGAATAAAGTCACATCAAGACTTCATAGCAACCTAAAAAGCTTAAAAAAACAACCTAATATTAAACAAAACTGACAAAACCACATGCCCATACACGACAAACCCACAGAAACATATTTTAAAGCACTCACCAAACTGGAGCTTCTTCATTACAGCCACGTACTTCTCCTCTAGTGAGCGTAAGATGGACAAGGGTTTGGGTCTGGTTGTTGCCTTTTTTGAGGACTCCGCAAGCTTCCTCTCTGAATGAAGAGGAGAGGGAAATGGTGTTAGCGTGGCATGTTGAAACAGCCAGGCTAACTGCTGTCTGCCTGCGTCTAGGCTATTACTCATCAAAAGCCTAGTGTCAGACCTGGACCTAGTATCTTTGCATTCATCTAGCACACAACCGCTGGGAGAATGTACTGCTCAGGTCACCACATTTTTGATACAACTATCTAGTTTACTCCGACAAAGAATAGATTCATATCATAACCACACTCAAATTCAAGCTGTATACCTTTTAGCTTCAACAAGATCATCTCAGAATAAAATTGGATTCGCACGCAAGGTTTTCTCACTCTGCTTTATCCCCCAATTTGTTGACTTCTTCAAATTGATAAATGAATCTGCCATCATTTGTAGGTGCTAACATGTAATTTCCACACACCCACCACTCTAGTCTCTTCCAAGCCTGAGTCGTATTGACAGTTAAACCATGGCCAAGACAAATGATAATGGAACGCCTCCCAATTTTCCCACCGATAAAACCCAGCGAAGCTACGGGAAACAGAGCAGTTAATGCATCAACATAATGAACTGTCTATATATAGCACATTTATAGCAACTCAACCCTGCTACTGTCCTCTGCACAGCTACTTGGACAGATGTGCCGCCTATTAAATTACAGGTGTAATTAACTGGCCTATTATGACCCGACAAAGAATGCCAGAGGGGCATAAAAAAGCAGTAGAAACCTTCATTTATGTTCAGTTCTGTTGGCACATTAGCACTGAAGAGAGATAGTACCTGGAGACTGTCTCCAGTCTCGCCAGTCAATACCAGGATGTGAGAAAAGCGCTCCGACTGTTTCCACGCCTCCCCGTTCGCCCGTCTCCAGATATTTTTTAAGACGGCTTGATACTAATTAAGCAATTATACATCAGTTCAGGCCTACCCTATACCGCCCACTCCCTTTCTGGAACATGAATCTAGTGGCAGTTATCATATGGATTTCCTTATGTAAAGTGACGGCCGCATTGATCATCAGGCCCCCCCATCCCTTTTACTTGCTTCACCCCCCAAGCCCAATGCTCACTTAGAGCACTATTGATGGCGTAGAATACAAGAGACCTACAGGGAGAGAGGCAGGCTAATTAATAATACACAGCATAGTTGGGGGGAGTGGGGAGGCGTAACGGTCAATCATACATCATAGCCGCATCGATGGGCAGCTTTCTTTATTGACAGTGAGTAATGGCCTGCAGGAGTCCCACGGCAGCAGGTTTTATGACCCGCAGCCTCAGCCGATCTCTACCAAACCTAGTGGGGATGGTCTGCTCCGTGGGGCTCTGGGGGGGTACTGTGTCCCTCTCCACACTATGGATGACTGATGAGCTGCGTGAAGACCGTTGGACAACAGGTGGCCGACGCATGCGTGCGCAAAAACATACACACACACAGACGCGCACGCACACAGACGCACACAGACACGCACACGCACAGACACGCA
>JACXGI010001068.1:14765-43127 GCA_016801175.1 Esox masquinongy | reverse complement strand
GGTCGTTGACACCAAATCGAAAAACCCAGTGTGATGCGAAACAAGCTGACGAAACGTAAGTTAACACAGACAAATCTTTAAGCTGTTAAAGCAGGAATCAGTTGACGTGCAATTCAAACCTTGGGCTTCAAGTGGTTTTCACCATTGGTTGACACTCTGTTAATACAACAGAAACAAAACCATGTATCTGAACATAGCCAAGGTCCAGGACCGTCTAGACCCTCTGCAGTTTGCTTATAGGGCTGGGAGAGGGGTGGAAGATGCAACCACCACTCTCCTTAACTTTGTCCTTACACACCTTGAGGGAAGAGAAACCCATGCTAGACTTTTATTTGTAGATTTCTCTTCAGTTTTTAACTGTATCCAACCCTATGTCTTAGCAGAGAAGCTTTTTGTCAGACATGAATATTGTTAGCAGGGTAATAGATTTTTTTAACAAATACATCACAAAGCGTAAACGGATCATTGACAGGTACACTGTCCTCCTCGACTGGTTCACCACAACAATGCCTTTTTTCTCCATTGCTGTTTGTTTTATATACTAATAACTGCCAGAGCAACCATGACTCTAGAGACATTATTAAGTTTGCGGGTGACTCAGTTACTGTGAGTCTTAACGGATGAGGAAGTAAACCACGGCCTGGTCATGGAGGACTCTACTAGATGGTGTTACCGCTCCTTCCTAGAACTTAATATCAGTAAAACTAAAGATACGATCATTGATTTCCGTAGGAACCCCCTGATACCTACGCAGACACTGATTAATGGCGAGCCGGTGGAAATCGTTGACCAATACAAATACCTGGGTACTTAACTGGATAGTAAAGAAAAATTCTAAGCAAACATGGATGCCATCTTTGCTAAGGGAAATCAGCACCTCATCTTCCTAAGGAAACTCTGCAGCTTCAGGGTGGATAAGATGCTGATGACCTGCTTCTACCACTCATTTTCTGAATCCATTTTAATATGTCCAGCTGCTTTGGTAACCTCAATATAAAAAGTAAGAAGAGACTAAACAACATTGTGACACAGAACAGTAAGGTTATTGGTATTACCTTCTTCCTAAATTTCAGCCTACTGGTCACCCCTCTGAGCCTGGTTCCTCTCTCTAGGTTTCTCCCTAAATTTCGGGCTTCTTAGGGAGTTTTTCCCAGCCACTGAAATTCAACACTACTGTTGTTTGCTCCTTGGGGTTTAAGGCCGGGTGTTTTGTAGAAGCACTTTGTGACAACTGCTGATGTAAAAAGGGCCTTATAAATAAATTTGATTGATTGATTGACCTTAACGAGCCTAACCAACCTGTATCAGACAGGTGTCCTACGCACGGCACGGTCTATTCTGACAGACTCCCAACACCCCTTATTTGAATTCCATATTCTTCCCTCAGCACGCAGATACCGGATGCCTCAGTTTAAAACCAATAAAATGTACTTCTGCAGTACATTTTCTTAACAAGCCATAGTGATGTTTTTATGTGCATTGCCTGTTGTTGTTGGGATTTTTTACTCAACACTATTTACCGTCACGTATTCTATTTTACTGCACGTTGCAAAACAAATTGCCCCTAGGAGGAAATAAAGATTACTCTACTCCACATGGGGGGCTAGACGATCCCAAACGGACTCTCATTCTCAGCATGGCGCATTACGCTGACACATCACAAGTGTCCATTTGGTGCCCCAGAAGGGCGCATCATCGTGCCTCTGTGTGGCCATAACCCCTCACCAGAGATGTTGGTAGAAGATGTTCAGGCCTAAAAGAGGCCACTGTTAGCTTGATTAAAATGAAATTGAAACTTAAGGGCTCTAGTCAATCACACCCCAGGGAATTCATACTTGTGGAAGCTAAACTTAGAGACCCATTTTCCTTGTCCTTGGCCCAAGAACACAGGACAAAAGAGAGCGCAGGCGAGAAGAGAAATTGAGAGTTTGAGACCTGCTGAAATAATTCAACCAAGCGTCTGCAGGGGGAGAGGAGGGGTCTATTGGAGCAGCCAAATCCAAACAACCTTTAAAAAGACATTGGCTAACATTTGAGTGTGTCTCATTGAATTACAATAAACGTGTGTAAAAACAGCCAAGGAGGGTCCAGACTGAAAGTCCCCTCACTCAGCATGGTTTGGCCCAAGGCCAGAGAGACAGGGAGGTGTGTGTGTGGCCAGTCTTACCCTGGTTGGCCTGACGTAGGCTGGTGGTGGCAGCATAGACTATGTCAGCCGTCCTCTGGATGTCAGGGACCAGGAGAGTCAGGCCCTCAGGCTCTGGGTCCGAGCTATCAGGCTTCACCACGCCCTTCGCCTTGTCTTTCTTTGACCTGGAAAGAACAAAAACACACAAATCTTCGTTCAGTCACACACATTCCTCTTGAAAATCCTGCACTGACATAAATGTATATTGCCAATTTATTTGTATTGAATTCTATAATGGCAGGGAATTTGGGGTTTATTTATAACTGATGGGACATGTTAACGGACGCCAGTGTGCTCTACAATGCAACATTACACCTAACAAGACTTCTCAATGTGGACAGTTTCAGTAGATGATCACTGTTTCTGTGAGGTGAAGTATTTTTTCCCAGTGAGCAACAATCCTGGAGCGAAATAGATTTTCCCATACCCAGCACTGTCCATGTCACTAGTGATTCTCATATTTCCCCAGAGTCTGGCAATTCCCTACCTCCAGGTGAGTGAAACTCCATTTTTATGCTCTGTTAAATGGGTGTGCTGAGCGCGTCCAAGGGTGAAGATTCAAAACCAAGTAGAAAATAACATCTGACCCAATGTTCAGACAGACAGAACGCAGGGCCAAGGCAACCATTTCTCTGTCCAGGTGCTATGAATAATTTAACCAGCTTCGTGAAGCCTTACAGCATAAATACTTTGGTCCTCACAACTAGATAAGCACAGAAGCATGTCAATGGAGTTTTATATGAGAACTAAACTGGACAAAATGTCCCAGCTTTTGTCTCAGTTTAATTAAGTCCCAGCTTTAAAACTCCAGGGTTAATTTGAAGACCCCAACGTGACTGAAACACACAGGGGAGGTAGACAGTCCTTCAACATTCAACTCTCAGGGAGCAGATAGGAGAATCAAGTCCATGGCCTTGCTGACGGATTGCTGAAAAACTCCCTTTCCGTGTGACCTTTTGTGAAGTTGAATGGCGGCCAAATTCCCTCCCTCCCTCCCTCACCCCAGAGTCCTCTGCTTCACCGAGGACAGTCAGTGAAGGTCTTCTGTCACCATTCCACCACTCTGCTGTAGTCTTAAGCCAGTTCCCCTGTCCTCATTGGCCATCTCTTTCCATTTCATAGCAGGCCAGGGCCACCCCCTGTCCTCATAAGCCACCTCTTTCCATTTCATAGCAGGCCAGGGCCACCCCCCTGTCCTCATAGGCCACCTCTTTCCATTTCATAGCAGGCCAGGGCCACCCCCCTGTCCTCATAGGCCACCTCTTTCCATTTCATAGCAGGCCAGGGCCACCCCCCTGTCCTCATAGGCCACCTCTTTCCATTTCATAGCAGGCAAGACAGCCACAGAGAACTTGGACAGGCTGGACACAAATGGGGAGAGACAGTTGAATAAAAAGAAGCCGATCACAATCTGCTGTGGCTGCCCAGCCATCCTAAACGCCCTGGGGCCGTGCTTTCATTACACTCTCTCTGTGTCTGGACCCAATCCTCAGAGCCCGGCCTGATATGATAGCTGTGGATATGATGCTTATGAAACGGTTATGGGGAATGGCGGAGCCGATAGCAGAGCAGTCACCCCCCCCCCCCCATCGCTGGTGGAGAAACCACAACTCCATTCTGGACCGTCCTCAGACGGTAATAACGGCGCCGCTGATAAGCAGCAGTAGAAACCAGCGCGTAGGTCTCTCACAGTCCCCCACGGCAGGTGACCTGTAACGCTTCACCTCAGAAAGGCACGGCCATGGGTCCTGGTATGCCTGTTGGTGGAGCTTTCAAGAGGATGGGCAATGCCTTCTCAAAATAACTCACCCGGCAGCAGCCTTCAATTCATAATGACACAAACGAACATGCAAGGCAACCACTGGCACGTCTGTGGGAATGCTACATGAGCTGGAAGCGTTCCATACGTGTCTCCATGTCAAACCATTCTTTAAATATTGACTTCTGGGATGGAATCCCATGGAATATTGATGAATCCACTCTGTGGATGGGTGTAACGTGTCCTGTAGGCTGGGACGTAGCTGCAGTGGCTTTCTTCTCTTGTTCATGCAATTTCACTGGTTTTGTGGTATCCAATTTGTAGTTACAACCTTACCTTGTCGCAGCAACACACTTGGGAAAGGCAAAAAATCTGGAACACGGACCCTCCACAAAACACTCAGCCAAGCCGCATTGTTTCTTATCACACGTCAAGCCGGGAAGTGCAATGACCCGAGGAATAAAGCCATCTGGTGCTACCCAGGCCAATCCTGGACAGAGCAAAACTAACTGAGCACCACTCAGTGGAACTACCAGTCACTGCCGGCTGTGAGACAACCTAATCAACCAGGTAACTGTGTTCCTCTGCACTTCAGTGAAGGGCTGCTTAGTCTCTTGAGGTATCCTACTACTGTCACTGTAAAACCCAGTCAGCGCTGGACTGGTAAAGTGATGTATTGGAGCGGGTAAAGGCTCCTTTTCACATCCAGTTAATTGTGCTGCGGAGGCACAGTAACGTGGGCTTCCTGCAGACTGTGGACCACAGATTAATAATGGATGGTCCCAAAACCAGAGGTCATGTCTAGAAGCTCCCTGAAGCTGATCACTCACCGTCTACAGAGACCAGGGTGAGGACAGGAGGCTGACCCAGGATTTAATCCCCAATAATGGCAGCTGGACCTTAACCCCCTCCCCAGCTGAAACTCTCCCACTCAGCTAAAAGCATCAATTCACATCGATAAAATTGGCGATAAGGCTTTGTTCTTTGCTTGTGCTGCATGTTCTTACTCTGTCCGTCTAAGTCCCCACCTGAGGCGGTTGGTGTAGGTGTCAACGCAGGTCTTCATCTTGGCCAGCAGCATGCCCACAGACGTCTGTCCCTCGGAGCGCTCCTCCTCCTCCTCTTCCTCCTGGCTGGGGTCTCCTGACAGGGGAAGTAGCAGGGGCACCAAGGCGGTGCTGGTGGAGATGGCCCTCAGTAGCTCCAGCAGGGCCCGGTAGAGGGGCACGTGGCGCGCCATGTCCAGCACTGACAGAGAATAGAAAAACAGGAACGGGGGTTAGGAAGGAAGACAACACAGGTCTAGGAATGTATCAGACACCCGACAGTGAACTGTAAGCGTTTTGGAAGTGATTGGAAATAAAAACTGGAAAAAGACAAGAGGCATCATTCGGGAAACCTCCCCCGCCATCAAACTATGCATAGTGGTAAAAAGAAAACAATGAATGACAAATTTGACGTCACACTCAACGTTTACAACTTGAAATTTCCTTTCCAAGATTCCACTGAAAAACTCATTTGATATAGGAGTACATGAGAACTCCAGATTGCTCTGAGATTGCACTTGGATAGTGGAGACGAGCAGCAGGACTAGAGATGGATCACAGTGAGAACAAGCTGGTGAGAAGGGATATTAAAGATTATTAGATTTCCAGGAATGGACAAATGACAAACGACACACATGCTCCAAGAACAGCCCTGAGGCAGCCAGACCAAGACCAGAACTCAATTTAGACTCCTCACAAACAAATGTGCGACCGGCTTTCCCGGAATACTACCTCCCTTCCCGGAACGCGCCGCAAAAAGCCCCATGTTCTAGGCCCAGAAATAAAGCCAAGCCAGCAAGTCAAGAGGATGGCCATGAAAGAAAGCAAATCTAAAAAAAAAGCCCCAGGCCCAGCAACCCCTCACTACCCCCAGACACGTGACTGAAAAACAAACGAGAAATAATGAAATAATGAATGTTGCAGGTCATTTTCTACCATCTTCGACGAGTCAGGCAGCATGATAGATTGGAAAACCCACAGCAGTGGAGCGAGAAAGAGCAGGGAAAAAGAGCATGAAGAGAGAGGGGGAGAGATATTCGATTTGCAGGGACGAAATGATCCCGACGGGACAGTGACATGAAGACCTGGCTCAGCCCAGCTGCTTGGTTCAGTGCGATGGGATTCCTTACAGTACAGCTCCCTTGTAACTGACAAGGACAGAGTTTCCGCTGCACAGCCATCATCAACGTTTTAATATTGGGTCGTTGTGGTGAACCTACTGAGCCCAGCACTTAAATACCCATATGAAGGACTAGACTGGGGGACTACAACGGGAAAGAGTGCTCTGTCGACCCAAAACCCTCAGAAAAATCTATCCTTGTTTCAAACGACTGTGAGAAAGGCCCCGACAACAGCCCCAGTCTAGCCTATGCTGAGACCACTAAGAAAAGGATGTGCTGGGTTTCTTTGTGAGTGGTTAATTGGGTTTCCAGTTGTGGAATCAAAAAAGATCTCCCGGACATAGTCCCGGAGCAATGGGGAGAAGATTGTATTCAAATAAGTCTGACTTGAAGGAGCAAAAAGATTGATGGAGAAAACGGCAACAGCAGAGAGCACCCAGACAGCCATCTTGTCCATAGCTTCTTTCTCTGATTATCTTCTTTATCACTTCTCATTTATCCTCAAACACAAAGCTAGTGCAACCCCTTTCTTATAGCTTAACCAATATCACTGAGGGTATTAAAGCCCAATTAGACTACACGGACAAAGCCACAATTAAAAATTTCTTTAAAAATATGAAAAACAACTGTGGTTGTTTTGGTCATATAAAAACAGTGTGTTGTATAGCCAACATTACAGATTATAGCCAACATTGCTAGATTATAAAAGATGATGTTTCAAAAGGTCTTGCAGATAAAACAGATGGTCCTTTTAAGGCCCATTGGAAGGAGTCGTGAGTTCATCTGTTTAACTGTACAATATAACAGTGGTCATAATCGCTGACTGTGCCTTTCATGGGTTTAATGATATGGAAATGCTAAGTGGTTATTTGGACTCACGGGTGTATGGCTTCTATTGACGTGCTATAATCAAAACACACCTTTCTCCTAACTTGACGCATTTCCCATCACTCAGACAACACCAACATTCCAAAAGTTGCTCACTCACAACAAGTGGAATGGGGGCACCTTTTCAACAGCAAACAGCGCTCTGAAGCACAGCCTGAACTCTGACATTGTTTCATGCTATTGCACAGCCACTGTATTCCGATAGAGGCATGGCATTGCAATTGTCCAAATATGCCACTTTCAACATGTATACAGGTTAGATTGTAAAGCCTTAAAGCGGTCAGGATGGACGCTGAACTTGGACAGAGTCCATTATTGCTAGGTATATCCAGTCTGTGGGTGGAAAGTGACTGCCACCAGAGGTGGTACAGGAATGACCATTTGAAGATGGGCACGTGTGTGAATCCATGTCACTTTGTGAGCATCCACCGGTCTGGGTGCAGACTCAAATGGAGTAGGACGGCCCTCACTGGGTCCAAGCCTGCTTTACATTTATAGTGGAATTCCCAGCCCAAACGTCCCTTTCCCAGAATTGGAACAACATTGACCGATCTCCACTTTAATCTGTGTTGCAAACCTTTCCAGTGTCTTTGAACTTCATCCAGAGAAAAATACAAATCCCCAGCCTACTTAATGATTTCACGCAACTAATGCTAGGTCCCAGTAAGGGATGTGATTGATTTGGGAGATATATCTTGGTCTAAATTGCCCAGTCAATGTCAGACTTATTTATTTTTTTCCTAATTTCACAGTCAAGTCCATCGCCTGCTCGCTATCATTTAATTTAGTCTGATTTACAACCACCCAAAAAAGGTATTTCTCAGCCAAATGAAAGGCAAAAGACGCAGAACGGAATAATACATTTAGACTCAAGCTTTTCTCAGTGGGTGATAAACAAAGTGAAGAACGCTCAGCAACAGCAGCTGGTCTATGGAAACAGGTCTGGCTCTGATATAACCTTCAATCTCCTAAGGTAGAAGATAATTTTGCCCATCAGATGGAAATACAGGACAACCCAACAAGTCACAACAAGTGAGTCACCTCCTAAATTAATATTCGGACCCCCAAAAAATGCCCACACGGCGCAGAACTGAAAATATTCAAACCCGGCCATAATTTCTGTCTCTGTACAGTACAGCATGACACAAAAGTTACCTGGGAAACACAGGAAATGAACTACAGTAAACTTGACATCCATCAAGACAAAGGCTGGATTGTCAAGATTGACCCCAAGTCCTGAGAGAGGTTGACGCCGACGACATTGAGGTCTGATTTAAGGTCCTGCTGGCAGGCAATATATATCGGGACGCTTCATACGGGGAGTGGATGTGTTGTGTGATTAACACCCAAGCCCCACCTGAGCAGCACCGATGATGACTCAGCCCAGCACTGGCTCTTCAACTAGGGCTTAATGCCTCCCTGTTCTCCCATACCACCGTTACCTAATATGTGGAAACTCAAAATGAAGCTGCGTGAGTCACTTCACGCTTTAAGTGAGGCTGGAATGTGGCATGATTCCCAGAGAAATACACAGCAGTGTCTGCTGATGTGCTAGCAAACATGGACAGAGGGTCAAAGTGAACACACTGGACGTCAATCACCCTCTGGTGTCAGTGGTTGTGTCACCAAAACCATTCTGCAGCCTCCCAGTCAGTGAGAGGGAGAAAGAAGTCGATAGAGAAAAGACAGAACGTAGAATTGGACAGGAGCACTGATGCGTTCTCTGAAAACCCAGACTCCCAACCTTCTCTTTGCATACTGTATTTTTATAACAAGATGGATAGCCTAAGCCTAAATCTTAAAATCGGCTTGCAACGGTTTTAGGGTGAACAATATTATTGTCAGTATTGAAGAAGAAACACAGAAGACCTAGGCTATCCAGCAGGCTATATATCAGGAACTTTCTGGAGTTGGGAAAGTCAGTGACACACAAACACAAACCCCTCAACAACATACATAACACAGATTTCTATTTTCACCCTGTGGGTTGGTTAAAGTTTAAATAGTTATTCGACAGTAAGCACAACCGCTTCTGACACGCCGGAGAAGATGGGGATTGCCTTGGATTTATTCACGCCACTTGTCGTCGGAACTGGTAGAGCGCAACATTGGCTGGCAGCCCTCAGGCTGTAGGCGTGGCCAACGCCACCATGCTACTGATGGTCTGGACTCTTGACCACTGGCGACTGACTAGGGCTGCTAAACCTTGTTCATATTTATCACCACATTCCACAGTTGGTGTAGAAACTACTAAAATTATTCACATCCCTAAAAAGTATCTCTCTGTGATGTAGTGCCCTCAGAGGGACGACCATGAAAGAAAGAGACAAAATTAACATGAAAGTAAAAGAGGTGCTATTAATTAAGGGAAATGAGATCCAAGAAGGAGAACGTGACTAAGAGATGACTCAAATGCCTCTTGGCTGGCACAGTGCATTAACAAATCCCAGACATGGTCCAAAAAGCCAAACTGGGAGGCATGTTACATAGTCTTAGAAATCACAGAGGGAGATTGAAATGGTACATCAAGCTTAGTGTGCTGTTGAAATACGCCACTCCAGACATACTGGAAGAACTCAGTCCTGAGTTAGCTACATACATAATGTATGTGTGACTACAACTGAAAGCAGAAAGCCTTTGCTAATCCACAAAGTAGAAGTACAAGCAATAAAAACAGAGCACCCTCTCAGTACCTCAGCCATGTTATCTAGGCCTACATTGTTATACATGTCAATGTAACAACACACCTGTGAGGGGAATGTCACTCTGCGAGACACTGCTGTGTTGCCTCTGAAGCAAACGGGGTGGGTCCTGGTTGGTTCCTGGATCGGAGACGAGATGCTGGATGGGAGACGAGATGACTAGAAGTGGTGTTGGAGACCAAGAATTGGTGACTCAGAAGCAAAGGGGATATTACCCTACGACTGTGTTGTCTTTCGAACGGGGTGATTAATGCCAGTTGTGACTCTGTGGTCACAGAATATCTTGCACCGTAAGAGGTAGAGGCAGTTAACCCCGGTGTCTGGGCTGAATGTCCAACAAAGCTGTCAAATTTGATTAAACATCTCCAGCTTCTAACTGGCTCATTCATTCTCCATACATCAATAAAGTAGCTAATAGCATCAACTAAATAACAAATGTAAAAATTATAATTATTAGTACATTATAGTTGTCATTTAAAAACAAAATTATTCCATTGATTAAAAACAAGACTCCATATTAGTAATCTCCAACAGTTTGAGTGAGCTACCAGCAGCTCACCACACAAATCTGATACATTTAATGTTCCACCGCCAACTATTAAACAAATCTGACATGAAATCTCACAGAGAGCATGTAACTATCCAGTAAAACCAATGTTGAAATTCTCGCTTTTGTTATAGACAGAAATACATTGAACACCTCCAAAACCTTAAAACTGAAAGTTGAAAAAAGCACTGACATTTGTGCATATTATTTTATAACTTTACGATGATATAAGCAGCAGCTTTAAAAGAACATCACAAAAGCTGAACCTCACATCAACAGCAATTAACAGGCCAGATGCAATATTAAAGCGGAACTTACAGAGATTTTCATTATTGATATGGATACAGAAGAATAAATTCTGTGTTTCTCGATACAGAATTGTAATTTGAGTGAAAAATGAATTATAAACCAAATACTAAAATAGAGATTTTTTTTTTTAAAGGTTCCTTGATTTGCATTTAATATTTATTTTAAAAGGTATAAATTTCAGAAAACATGTCTGTACTTTCCCTTGTAGACTAAAGACCTGGGGAATTTGTGGAGAGAAAATAGGCTGTTTAAAAAGTCGTTACCATGCTAGAAAAGGTTGAAAATCTCTGCGCTAGAGCAAATGCATGCATACCTTTTCGATGAAAATGTATACTTCTACATCTCCCCTGCCATATGAGGTAAAGTTTAGTGGCACTGTCACTCTTTATCCAATTTAGACGTGCTGAAGAAGTTAAATGAAATGGAAAACGAAGGGAGCGCAGCTCAATATTTTCTATTTAATGGGCCATTAGGTCCAAAGCTATTCTTGGAATAGAGCTTTTTAGGATATTAAAAGAGGATAGATCCGCGTGATGACACTGCTCTGAATCAGGCCTAAGTACTAAATTATGTACATGAAATTATTTGCACATGAAATTATTTGTATAATAAAATCACATAGTGAATGTGCTTTCTTTCTTGTTTTATGTGTTTTGCGTGAATGCTGATGTTATTACGTTGGCATCATTGAACAAGTCACAAAGTGTGTCACTCCATCTAGTGGAAGGGAATAGGGTCGGCTCCAGATTAGCAGGGGCATGCTTCAACTGCTTGTCTACGCAATCACAACAAAACGACCCGTCTCTGGCCCACCTTCAACTAAGGCAACCACATTCCCCCTGTGGCCACGGGTTTAAAATGAGATATGAAACAAAGAAAACAAGAGACTGAGGTAATACAAGAGAACTGGATTGGGAACGAGGGATGAGAGGATGCGATGCTACCACTGCCTTGTGTACTGGCACATTAGTGTTCAGACAAGACTCCCACCACTGTTGGCAGCTTCAATGTAAGAGGAACAAATGTTCACCTTCTCCTGTTCCATGTCTCATGCTCCTCCTACAGGTGTGGACTGAGTCAAACGTGTCACAAAGGCCCCAAGGTTTTGGGTAATAACAGGACATAGATAAATGTTCTACTGTATTTTAAGCCATAAACACAAATTAGAACTGCACCAAAAATGTAAGATATAATGTCAGAGACCAAAGGTACTATATCAGCTAAAATCAAATGACAGCCTGAAAATGACAGTTTGATTAAAAAGCTTTAAGGTTCTTTAATTTTGGGGGGATAAGGATGAAAACATTTTTTTTTTTTAAAGCTATCCTTTGAATGTACTCCTAACAGTCACTAAAATGTTCACAACATCTGTGACATCCACCATAGAACATAAAGCACATTGCAAGATGACACTAACAACACCCAGGGAACATTACGATAACATTAGGGAGCGCAGTAATCGTCATCTGCAAGTAAACAGCTTTATGTGCTATGAAAAGATGTCAGGTGACCTAACAAACTTCCTCTTAAATTAGACAAAAACAATTCAGGTTTGCCAGGGACAGTATGAGAGAAAGATGCTCATAGGAGGGCCCCTATGTAGGTCACATTAGCCTGGCCACTCCTGTGGGCCCAGAGGGAAGGGGGGGGGTCAGTGAGTGACAGCAGCCTGGCGCAGGGGACGATGCCCAGCCCTGTTAGTCCACAACTGGGGGCTTGGCTCCGGCAGATGAGGGGGAGGTAGTAAAAATGAGTGAACACAGTAAACAAAGAAGCGTGGCGAGGGGGAATGGGGAAGGAGACACAGCAACATCGCTGATTTTAAATATGTTGTGACGCGTAAAAATGGAATCTGCAACGATTATGCTAAACAACCCTTCGCAGGGAATCCCTGGCCTGTCTCCGCAATTACATTCAGTTGGGTAGAAAAGAAGTAAATAGGTTGGACCCGACATTGTGGGTGACTGTTTAGGGACAGTGACGCGTTACGTAGCCAGGGGACGTGAGCTCCCTACAAACGGCTCCATTCTCAGCTCATCATGGGAGAAAAACAGCAGGTGACCAAACAACACTTAGCAAGGTCAATAAAGCAATAACAGATCAGTCAATGGAAGGTCCCACTGCTAATGGAGAACAGCTTTCATGGTAAATAAGAACCAGACACAACCAATCCAAAAAAACAACTGTTACAATTTGAAGAGGAGTACACAGCATACACACTGACTTTCAACAGTAGTATTCACACATTCCGATGTACAACAGCACAGTGAAACAGCAATGTTGCTTTAAGCCTATGATATAGGCTTAAAGCGCTGTGACGGAATTGGAATTTGAGGTTACAGTGATTGGCTGGGACAATAAACTCGGTTACCGACATAAATGGGGGGCCGCTGCAGATTTGATTCCTTTGCGAGTAGTTCTGGCAGCAAAGGTGCGCTGCACTCACGAAACAAGCGTGGTGCGCTATTGAGATATCTATAAATGTATTTGAAAGCTAATTTCACAATCTGCTATAAACTCCCAGCAGGCTACAAGCGACCCTAATTTCTAAGCTTCCTACATTGGGTATGTGCAATATTCTCAAGCTTCTACATTACATTTAAAAGGTATTTTGACGAGCGTTGCTTTATAATGTGTATAGGTTTATTGCTTGAATGTCAATGTATTTTCTATTTCAATAAATATAGCTTACTAATATTTTATTAATATTAATACAGACAAGTAATCAATACAGACAAGTAATGACTGTGACACTTTCAGAATCCCCTCAGAAAACCCTTATACCTCATGTGGCTATGGACTCTTTCACGCAATTCAGTAAAAAAATAAATAAAATAAAAAAAAAGCAGTTTGTGAAAGATCCTGTTAGTTTGCGAAAAACCTATTACTATTCTACTGCAGTCATTGTTGGTGAAAAAAAAGTTGTAGCATAGGAATTAAGTTCTAAAAGAATACATAATAATGAGAGAAATGTAGGCTAAACAACTGAGAATAGGTTTTTACTATATGATTTGGTTATTAGAGTCCAGGCTTCTGTAGCAACCTTTCTGAACAGGCAAATACACACAGACAGCTCTCAAAACGGTAGCTAACCAAATCAGCCCCAAGAGCAAATATATATTCATTCCTTAAAATATGTATTTCTTTTAAAAGATAGGCCTACCTTATGTTTTCAAAAATTAGGCTATGGGCTACATTTTATAATGACTCAACACGGAAACATCAGCTACTAGAGCATGAAAGACAGTTGGAAAGAGGATGTGTAGACAGTTTGAAAAGCAGCAAGCAAACCATTACTAAAACCCATGCTCATTTGATGGTTTTCTCCATAAAAGACAATACATAAGTTTCTACATAAATGTTGCAACAAAAACATGTTGAAGTTGCTCCGTTATATTATGTTCACAACGCTGTTAATCCGTAACCACCAGTCACACGTTTTTTCAATTACCGTCACACCCCTAGGTATACAATCAACAGTCATCATAATAGTCCCTACCTCAACGTTCCAGAGGACATTAAAGGCATTGTGTAAACGAGATGCTCCTTAAATGGTACAAACATTCTATCAATCAAGTCATAAACTGTCATTTACCGGTCAATGACCTATCCTTTATTCAATTAGAAAAGAAAGTGGGCCTTTGCCCACTTTGCCGTAATGCTGTTGATGGAAAACGAGTTGCTAATGACTTAGACTTCTAACATAACACAGGAAAAACAGACCTTTCCACAAACATCAGCGTTCAGACAGCCGAGAGAAACATTATGTAACCATTTGATTGTGGTAATGTCTCAAGCCAGAGGAGCATCATTTTCCTGAAAAGTAATAAAAGCTTCAAATGATACACGGGTTCGGAAAACGTATTCATCCCCGGTCCCAGAAGGCCCTTTATTATCCTTGCACTTTTCACCACTAATTCTTTAGTGGTTTAATTCTTCACCAACATCATTAATATTATAATCTCTGATAAATTCTATAACATATTTACTGTTACTCAACATCTTTTTTCTGGCAGACTCTGATGTTAGTTCGAAAATGTGATTAATCCCAGTGGTTTAGTTGTAAATAAATTTTCCAACCGAAAATCTACAATAGAAAATGTTAGAGTCGACCAACCAATCCCTAACCCCTCACAATCTATATATTCTATTGTAACAGTTAATTAAAAAACAATTTAAAAATGATGAATTATGCCCCTTTCATTTCCAGGATTTTACCAGTAAACTCAACAATAATGAAGATATCCTTCTGCTGCATTAACTCTAGCATGACCACGGTCTTCTTAAGGATGGAAGTTGAAGGGATTGTCAGGGGTTGAAAAGGCATGGGTCATCCACCCCGACAAAAAAGTAGTCTTCAATTTGCTTCTGACTCCTGTCATGTTCCTGAGCCCCTCCATTTTAATTAACCCCAAAACCCCATTGCCGACTGCCTCCAGAATTACCCATCTTCCAATTTAGAGCCCTGCGATCGCTGTGGAGGAGTAGAACTTGTCAGCGTAATTAAACCTGACAGGACCAGGGCTGATGCTTGGTATGTCACAGAAGGAGAGGCGGAGATATCCACACCTCCACACAGTGGGGAAAAAGGCACGGAAAAAGGGCTCCTGCTATAAAAACAGACTCCTGTGTTTGTTAATTGGCATTCAGGAGTGAACACAGTGTACTCATGCCAGGGCAGAAAACCAGGAGCGGCACAATAGACCTGTTGTGCAGCGGAAAAATAAAACTACAGAAATAAACACATTGTTGTCTTTGGTCTAAGGTAAAACAAAGGTTTTGGTACTGAAAACAAGATATCAGAGCCGCTTAAAGTCGCTTTTAAAAACGTACCCCATCTTTTTTTTCCCACTTCTTTGCTGCCTCACTTTCGGCCCATGGGGACAGAGCAGCAGTGATGCAGATGTTAGCTTTTCTGATGAGAGAGAAAGTGTGATGCATTTCCACTGGGCTGGCCGAGGCATGCTGTTTAAGAGCCCAGAAGAGACCAGGGCCTCAACAATTAGGGAGACGGGGGTGAGCGAAGATGGAGAGAGACTGACAGGCAGGCCACAACACAAGAGGATGAACAACATCAAAGGGAAGAAGAAAAAGGCCAACAATGAGGTTTGCCAGGGAGAGGGGTTCTAACAGGCGGCTGTTCTGCTATCAGTTGCGTGTAGGTTCTTTCATTATGATGCTATAATACTGCTGTGTGCAGTTCTTTCGTCGTGAGACTGTTCTTGAACTACGGATGTTACTGAAAACCTTTTCTCAGTAGCAGAAACATTAAGAGAATGGTTTATTGGGACCATAGATCAGATATCATGACATATAATACATTAATAGACACATAAGGCGGAAGGCCGTGTATTAAGGATGTATAGGATTCTGAATGGTAAGATTACAAGCATCAACAAGAAGCTGCCATGGAGTTTGTTTTTAGGTGACTTAGACACATTCACGGAAAAGTAATAACACCCCCTGGAAAGTTCTAATGTTTATTTTAAATATTTGGCCATATAGATAAGTAATCTTAGATTACTATTTAACAATTGTCACTACAAGATTATACTTGCAATCATTTATTCATTATAAATCAACAGAAATATAAGTACACCTCAAGCTTCAACAGCTGAAATAACTTCATGTAGCTATTTCTTGTAAGGAATTTTGGCCCACTCTTATTTAAAGTATTGCTTCAAATTTGTTATATTCAAGGGCTTTCTTGCATCACAGCCAGCATCAACTCTCCCAAAAGCATTTTGGTAGGATTGAAATCTGGGCTTTGACTCCTGTCCATAACCCTCCATTTCCTCATTTTGAGCCATTGTGTGTTTTGGGTCATTGTCCTGTTGCAAGATTCATGAACGGTTTATCTTTTTGACAGATAGCCTCACATTCTCCTCAAAAATTCTCTGGTACAGTATGTAATTTATAGCTGAATCACTGATGACAAGTTGGCCAGGCCCTGAGGAAGCACCAAACTATAATGCGACCGCCTCCATGCTTTACTGTTGGTAAGAGGAACTTTAGTTCAAAGGCAGTGTTTCTTTTCGCCCAACAAAATATCTGGCATTGCTGACAAACAACACCAACCGTTGACTCATCTGTCCAGAGCAATCAATCAATCAAATTTATTTATAAAGCCCTTTTTACATCAGCAGTTGTCACAAAGTGCTTTTACAAAACACCCGGCCTTAACACCCGGCAGAGGACATTGTTTCATTAGTTTTGGCCTTAACCCTACTGTTGTCTGGAGAACGTCAGTCATGTCTTGATATTACTTTTTGAGAGCAAAGGCATCTAGACTTGTCCTATGTAGACTGCCAGTGTTCTAGAATTTCTTGTCGGATATGATTTGATATGAAATGTCTTTGCAGCCCTTCCCACTCATGGGCATCAATAAAATATCTTGAGGAACTCTGACAGGACATTGGATCTTGCAATGATGTGTTATCACACATCCATTTGGTTAATGCCAAACCATCCTTCCATATTTTTTGCAACTGATTTTCTAATCATTTAGCCCACCTGATTTTAATTTTAGCACTAACTTGTGCTGCATAAGGAAATTGCATTTCTCTTAATTGCATGAAAGGTTTCAAAGTAAAAATTGTTTGATTTATTAAAATGGATAACCTTTACCGATTAATGAGGCAGTAACTTAGCTCAAATATCCATAAGTCCAAAACTGTGCCAACTTTTTTGGGAATAAGATAAAATTCATTTTTGGCCGAAAAAATGTTTGCTCTAAAACAACCTTGCAACTATACCATTATGCAAACATTCGGCATCACCAAATAAAAATGGGAAAATTATAATCTCTTCAAGAGGTGTTCAACCGACTTTTTTTCACATTATTTATGTTGCAAAACAATCAATCCATCTCTATTGGTTTCCTGCTTATCAAGTTTGCATATCCATCCAAGCAAAATGTTACATTGTAGATTAACATTAGGAAAAAATTCCATGGAGAAAACTATGCTCTTCATCAAGTAAAGTGGTATCAGCTTTTTAGTTTTCTAATCAAACCAAAACACGGAACTGTAAAAATGCCTCTCCAGTCCCCTTGAGAACAAGGTGTTTCTCTGAGTGCAACAAAACACCAGGGAGCATAATCATTTTACTCAAGTTGGAATTTGACTCATGGGATTGGAGTCATTTCCAATTGGCTGACTGGGCTTTGTGGAGGCTGACACTGTAGAATTTCCCCCGCTAATAATTGCCTTTAATTGGCCTGGCCTGTCATTTCCCAGCATTAGAGTGATTGGTGCGTGTAGATCCAAATGATCTGAGAGGTGTTCAAACACTCATTACTGTTAGAGGTGTTTACCTCAGAATATCTGAGTGCTTAAGCACTACAACTGGTCAAACATTCACTGCAACGCCAGAAAAATAAAAAATATCAAGGATGAAGAGCTTTCAACCATTGGCTCAAAAATGGCCGCAGGAGTCATGGAAAACAGGGAGGGGCTGTTCAAGTGGTGCCAATAAAAATGTAACTTCACCAATAAATAGACTGGCTCATAAAACAACATGTAGCGTGCATTGATCCACTCAAACGCAAGCCTTAAGAAGAATTTAGTAGAGTAATTCAGATCAGGTAAGCAAGTCAACATGGCTGCCAACAGTGCGGCCAATCAATACAACCCTATGATTCCAGCTCAGTGACAACTACAGAATGACAGTCTGAGATTCCCTGGTGCCATAACACTGCTGTGAAACCAGGCCATGACATTCATAGGTCCAGTTAAACCCACTAGGCACTTTGTTTACCCTAACAGGGCACAGAGTCAAGTAAAGTGACCTTAACCAGGTTAGCATTGAGTCTTCCTGGGGAGTGGATTAGTCCCCTCCCCACCACCTACCCTCTCCCCTGGGTGCCAACCTCCTCACCAGGTCTCCTTTCTCCCTGGGGGCTGAGGAAACGATGGAACCATTGTGTCTGCAGTGGCGTGTCCTAGCCAAGTCAGTCAGTCGCTACTGGGTTATCTGTGGAACAGGCGTCTAGCCTCATGCACTTTAATGCCCACTGCTGCACCGCAACCAAGTGTATGCAACCAATTGTATGCAACCAAGTGTATGCAGGGTCCACTCGCAGTACGCTACGTGGGATCTGTTTGCGAGGCAACGACAAATCCTTTAGGGAATAAGTGGACCTTCACAGTCACGGTAAGTCTCTATTCCAAACAGGTTAGTAACAGCGCGGCTGACCTGGGGCCAGGGCCAAGACATGAACTGGCTGATCGTTTCAGTCCCTTTTTATTGACCTGGCGTGACCCCAACACAGCTCCCTGTATTACCTCGAGGGCGGGATAAAGGCAAAATTGAATCGATAAAGGGACTGAAGGAGCAGGGTCATAATGTTGGGCCTACGCATTCAAATACATGACAAGGGACTGAAGGAGCAGGGTCATAATGTTGGGCCTACGCATTCAAATACATGACAAGGGACTGAAGGAGCAGGGTCATAATGTTGGGCCAACGCATTCAAATACATGACAAGGGACTGAAGGAGCAGGGTCATAATGTTGGGCCTACGCATTCAAATACATGACAAGGGACTGAAGGAGCAGGGTCATAATGTTGGGCCAACGCATTCAAATACATGACACGGGACTGAAGGAGCAGGGTCATAATGTTGGGCCAACACATTCAAATACATGACAAGGGACTGAAGGAGCAGGGTCATAATGTTGGGCCAACACATTCAAATACATGACAAGGGACTGAAGGAGCAGGGTCATAATGTTGGGCCTACGCATTCAAATACATGACACGTTTGACGTTTGATGTTGGAGAACAAACATTTTCTTCAGTCATTAAGATGCATTCAGGGACTTCTGGGAATAAATGTTTTTTTACTTTTCATTTTGGGCCACTTCTGTAATATGTATCCTGGAAAGCATATTTAACAAACCTATCACTGAGGTTAGAAACAGAGTACTACTGGCAGTAAATAATGAGGGTTCCATTCTGTGTTGTGTTCCAAATCCTGTAGTTCTATAATTTAAACCAATGTTGTACTGAAGTATTAAATATTATTTTAGAGTGGATTGAATTTCTCTTTACAGGCCAGGAATGCAGAGTGAATGCAAAGTACCATGTTGGCAGTATCTTGTTTGTCAGGATCTAGAGCAGTTTGATACGCTTGAGGAAACCCTGCCTCTGTCTTTAACAAGTAAATTACACATTGTAATGCTAAAATACATCTGCATAGCTGCAGAATCTAGCAAAATGTTTAACAGCTGCAATGCCTTCCAAAGGCACTTCCATCAAGAATGAACTAATTAGCGTGTGAAGACGTACACCACCATAAATATTAAAAAGACATGTTAAAATAGTTTTATAATTTTTCTTTTACTCTGGAAACGTGAAGCTGATGTAAGGCAAAAAAAAACTAAATTCTGAATGTTCTATCGACTGTAGATACTTCACTGTAATGTAACATTAGATGGGAAGAAGAGTGAAATATCAAAAGGGTAACTCAAATGGATGAGGGATGCTGAAGGGCTAGACTGAGTCACTGTTGAATAAACGTACTATCATGGATTACGGACCATAGACATTGATGTACATTTACAAAAAGCACTTCTAATAAAATAACTGCCTCCTCTAGGGAAATCAGTGCCAAAACAGACAAACGTTTGTCAGCGGCACCACATCCCATCTGCGTGTTGGCTACAGGAGTCTAGGTATGGAGATGGAGGACACATGGTGTGACGTTTCACTGGAGTTTCCATTTTCATACAACATGACAAGGCAATATCAGAGCTGAATAAAGATGGTGGCCACCATGTAGGCTACTTACTACAAGTTTCTCGTTTGGCTGAATTCAGCATACTGTACAGAGCTTTATTTAACTTACTATTCGAACACTCCACAACAATCCAATTTCAGCATCAAGATGTCATCAACAAACACATTTTTAGAAAGTATTTGTTTTCTGTAACATTTCATTTTTTGTGGAACAAATAATTATGACACGCGCTAAAACAACGATATCATGAATTCAGGAATCTTTATGCACATTCGTCATTGAGCGGGTTGATGGGAGAACCAGACAATGACAACAGTACTTCTGGTGAGGATGAGAGAAGCGGGGGTGCTGGAGAACAAAAGGCTCTAGTGCCTGACCGCTTCTCTGTTACAGCTATTCAGAACCGAGACCCCTGAAGACGAGATCTTTCTACAGCCCCCGCTCCCCCTCCACTACCACAGCCTCATCTCTTAGCCACCTCCTATTCCTGTCCCCTCCTCCTCCACCGCCTCCTCACTCTCCGCAGGTCTGACAATCTAGCTGTGCATGACAAAGGGTTAGATGGAACGCGGCGTACATTATTCTGCCGCCATGCCGCGGTAAGGAAAGGGACCCTTTATTTCATTTAAGCTCACATCTTTCCATCCCCTCTCTCTTTCGTCTCTTTTTCCTTGGGGGGGGGGGCGGGTTGGCAGTGATACCAAAGGAGAAGAGCCTGAGCATTGTACCCCCTTCCCCTCTGTCTACTCCCTCCACACTCCTGCCGCTACAGGAGTCTCAGGGACCCGGCCTCCCACCCTCCCGCCCTCCGCTTGGTTATGCAATGCGCGGCTCTCCCGCGGCTCGGCTTGCACAGGGGACCCGCCACAACGCAGCTGCCACCAGCTGAAGGTGCAGACCTGCACGGCAACAGCAACGCAGCAGCGCTCCGGCTAACCGGTTCTCCGCACGCGGCTCTCTGGGATCTTACTGCGCTCCCTGGAATACCACCTGCTGAGGTCTTCGTTGTCTGCGGCTCCAGCCAATCGTTCCGCGGCGGACCGGAAGGCGTCGCGGTAGCTGCGTGAGTGCCAGCAGCACTGGTGAAACCATGCGCGGCCGTAGCTTCAAGATTCCGCGGCAGGCGAGCGGGAGAGGCGCCTCTGAAAGGCACTAATTGCTCGGCTCCCGAAGGAGGGGGGAAGGAGGAGGGGGGGGGGGCGTGCACTTTCGTCACAGAGACGGTGGCGGTCTCTTTGAGCTGCTAAGAGGGTCAAAGAGGCAAGGAAGAGCAGAGGAGGTGGTGGCGGCAGAGGGGGGCTGTGGGGGAATTCAATGGTAAGCGAGAGAGCGAGAGGGGTGGGAGGATGTGGGGAGGGAGGGGGAGCGTTCGGGGAGAGGGTTTCTACTAGCCCCCTAGTGCTTCAGCTTCGGTAGTGGAGAGTTGAGGAATAAAATAACAAAAGCAAAAAGGAGACTATACCACAACCAAAACCAAGGCAGCGTTTAACCCAGGAGGGTGGTGCAGAATTTACACAGGCAAGAAGGGGTTGATTTCCAGAGCCGTGTCTGTGCTCAGCTCCGCGCAGTTGGCAGCCCGCGTCTCCTTTTCTTTTCCTCTCTCCGTTGACACTGAGAGCGCGGCTACGGAGCCAGCCTCCCCTGTCCGTCGCGCCCCCCTAATGCAGGCTGCCGCGTGTGCCAATGCTTCTCCGCTGAGGACCCTAAAGCATGCTGGATGTCGCCCCACTTCTCAGACGCTGTAGGGTAAGAGACCTTTTTCCCAGCCTTCTTATTCCAATCTCTCCTCCGCCCTACTTTCCCTTCTGTGTTTCTGGTAATGGGTAGACTGTGCCTGTTGGAGATTCGGCGGGGGGCTGGTTTGTTGCCCTGGGCTGCCTGTTGTCGACGCATGGCCGTAGCTCTGCGCTCGCTGCCTGCCTGCCTGCCTGTCTGCCTGTCTCTCAGCCCCCGGCTGGCTGCGGCTCTGACCATTTACCGACTTGGAAATTTCCCTTGAGGTTTGACAGCAGCCAGACCCGCTGTCTTCTTCTCAGACTGCTCCGTAGGGACATCATCCTCAGGACATTCACTTACACAGAGGGGTGGGGAGAAAATCATTAACTTCCTTTGGGGGGAGGGGGGGGTTAAGGGGCTTCAAATCGGGGCATGGTTCTGCCATGGCAATGGCACTGAACATTTGCTGTCCGTTCAACGTTTTCATTGCGGGTAGGGGATGTAATCTATTGCGGTGGGGAACGCAAAAGCTTTGGCGGGTAATAAAACGTGGCGTTCACAGCCAAATCTTCATTGTTCCGAGTGTGGCTATTGCTCTGCTCGATCACCATTGATCTCTTCTGGAAGATACTGTTGGCAAGGCTATCCGAGGGCTGGTCGTGTCCGCTTTCCCCGGGTTGTCGTATGAAGCACATGTAAGGGAGGACAAGTAAGGAGTGGAGAGGAGTTGGCTGTGTCACGTTTGAATGTAGCCTTAAACACAACAGCAATCGGATCCTCTTATCTGATGTTTACGTCTCGTTGGTTGCCTCTGTCTCCCTCTCTGCAGATAAGTGCCAGCAGCCCCCCCCAGGTCGGGCGACCGTCACGGCCATGGGCCCCACAGCCATCACTATTGAGGAGGTGCGGGCGCTGGAGGGCAAGGAGGAGCAGGAGGAGTCCATCTTGGCCTTGCTGGGCATAATAGGGACCTTCCTCAACCTCTTCGTCATCGTGTTCGTTTACATCTATACCGTTCTGTGAGCCGAGCTGAGGGCCAGCGTTACTCAAAATGGACAGGGCACAAAACGCCAACAAAGACATTGTGGATATTAAATTCTGAGTTTCACCGACTTGGATTCTGGTTAATATCTTTGTTCTATTTTTTTTTTTTAAAGCGGGTAGACATAAAAGGGGAGGGTGTGGGTGGATGGGTGGGTGGGTGGGGCTGAGACATGAGCAATTCTCCCACAAAGACAGTGAGCGTGGACAGTTTGGAGGACGCATCTCACAGCCATGAACCAGGGAGATAACAGTGGCCTGGCAGAGACACCAGGACCATGGATGTGTTGCCTCTGGATCCCAGAGGGGCAGACAGACACTAGCCCAGCCACAGCCAGGGTTGACATCCCTGGGACACAGGCCAGCACAGGCTGGGGGGAGCTAACTCCACCTTGGACTCATTGGAATGAGGGAAACTGACAGTATTACTGACAATTTGCCCTTTCTAGTCAAATGGATTAGAAAAACGGACAAAGGGACATCGATGTCACTGGCATGGATGATTTCTGGGGCGTGGCGTGGAGGAGGCAGTGAATACACTGAACACTGGGAAGCCACCATAGAGGAACTGAACGCCATCATTTCCATTGGCGGTCACATCAAATGATGCCCTGGCCAGGTAGCTCTGGTGGCGCTGTAATGTACCGCACTGCTTCCGCCAGAAAGGCCACGCGCACAAAAGCGTTAGTCACCGCTTCTAAACATCGAAGAGATTTCTCCACTGGCAGTATCTCACTACCGCCCAAGAACTGATCTGCAAGACGAGCTGCAGGAGTGACAATGACAAGGACACATTTTTATTTAAACCGACCACTTGGTACTTCTGCAATAAAAGGTCAAGTGGAGCGAGAGACTTTTTCTAAGACCTGGTGGGCACCAGTAAAGAGTTCAATTCAGCAAATATGAATACATAAGGCCAGACTTCCACTCCTATCTCTATGTGCATCATTATTCCATGTTTGGTTGTGGGGGGAGGGGCTGTTCTAGGGATGACTGACAGTCCCTGTTGATGTAGGCTATATGTTCATGTTTATTTCAGGGTAGTGTTAGCGATCCTATTTCTGTATAAATAAATCAAAGCTTTTATAACTATATGAATAAACTCTAGATGTACTGTGCAATAGGACAAATTTCAACAATAAAATGAGAATATATGAATTAGACTAACCTCACGCCTTATCTATGAGTGATTCTGTGGCGAATAAATGTGAAAGTATCGACCTGTGTGCGTGTGTGTACGAGGATAAATGCATAGATACCACTATGGATCAGAATCATAACATGGCGAGGCCGTTTTGGGGTGGAAGACAGGAAACATGTCACGTCTTCAAAAAGGCCTGGCTGGGTCTTTGTATGCTCGCCTCATGCCTACAACACGTCCCTTCACTTGGACTCATGCCTACGGAGTACTGGATTGAGATTCAGAAAGCTTCCTCAGCTTTCGCAAAAGGTCAGGATGGCATGTTCCCAGATACATGCAACATAAGGAAAACCATGTTCCCAAAGTAGCATGGGCATCCTGCATGCTAAGCAGAGGGGAAGATCTGATGTGAGCACCCTTTCAGATGGGTCAACTATCTGAAACCTGCAACGCTTATTGGACAATGAGACTGTCAGATGAAACGACCCGATTTCCAAGGCATCCGCGGTACATGGACGTAGGCATGCGTGTGTGGGGAACGTGCACATCATGTGGAATCCTAAAGGTTTGACGACGCACAACACAAAGCAGCTAGCGGTACAGAGTGATTGCGCGAATAACAAACAAACACACGACTCTGCGCGCTCCATTTGTAGTGTTTCATGTAGAGAACATGAAACACTACAAAGCTGAAATTGTTAATAGAAAATACATGCTCATAGAAAACACCACTGTAACTGTCTAGTCTGAGGTCGAATGTCATATGCGCACAGGTGGGAGAAAGTATTAACGAATGTGGGCCTGCAATTCATTGAGGAATCAGCTTGTGGATTCAGATCCCCCAGGAACAGGTCAAGCAGTTGGAACAACACTGGAGGAGGGTAGCCTAGACGGTGACTGGAGAAGCACAGGGCACTCCCACGTATGAATCATCAGCCCCCGCTCCGGAAGGCACGCCTGTTCAGATTACCCACCACGTCAATGTACAAGCCCGCTAAACATGAATGATGGTAGCTATTTTCTGGTGGCTTTTTCCTGTGCCGACGCCTGATCCAGCCTAGGATAACTTTAAATCACATCCGCTTTTGACGGGGCGGAATAGGAACGAATGCAGGAGGAGACGGAAGAGTGGAGGAGGTGCTAACACGGTGAAACCAAGCCATCTCCAATTACGGACGCGATAGGCATAAATAAAGCGGCTCCCTCACCCAGATGCGACTCACTGAGAACACTAGACAGACGTGGCGTTGAGGTCCGTGTCCTGCTCTCCGAGCTGCTCCTGACAACAACTCAAGGATGGCCGGCGCAGTCGCGGGGGAGGGAGGGTCATGTGCGTGCGCGTGTCTAAGCGCGGTCGGTTTGGAGCCGGGGAGCGAGCGAGGGGAGAAAGAAATGAAATTTTCAATTAAAATAAATTAGTTTGGCAGTGACATTAAAAGGCATTACCTCTCACTAATGGCTGAGCTTCCTGTGATGGAGCGCGCAGAGTCGGCGTAATGCGTCCCAGAAGGACTGCCAAGACACCGATGACTAATGTGAAACAATAGGAGACCAGCGTGGCCGACTTGGGAGATTAGCAGGAGGAAGGAGCGTGGCCCAAGGCGGTGGACCGACTGAGGGACTGTGGAAGGGAACAGGGGCTGGCAGGGGCCATGCTAAGGGACACCAGAGGGGTTTACCTCCTAGGACAGCAGGCTCAGGCAGGGCTAAAATAGACATCACAGCACAGCAGCTGTTACACAGCACACTGAGGTTAAAGAGACACATCCTAGTTTAATGAAAACTAGAATGGTACCCCTTAGTGAAGTAGCCAGGCTTTTAATGTTAACAAGGATGGTACACCTCAATAAAGAAGCTGGGCTTCTAATGTAAACTAGAATTGTACCCCTTAATAAAGAAGCCAGGCTTTTAATGTAGCAACGCTGGAGGATTTGTGCATGGTAATGAGAATGGGTTCAGACTAGAGTAGCCTATTTACCTTAAACGACCCGTCATTCCTGACGCAAAGCCATCTGTACTTCTCCAAAACACAACAGACCAGGCCAAGACTCTGAGGAATTTCGCCCAATGATAAAATACATGAATGTTTATACAAGCATCCTGAAGGCAAATGGTATACAAAATGTAAAGTGAAAGCAAGGCATTGTCTAGGAATGAGATGAAGGTTTCAATCCTTCCTTCAGCGGCATAATATCAGTTGATCCTGGCCCATGAGGCAAAGAAGAATTTCATACCTATGTCATCTGGGCCGCACTCGTACTGAATACCAAGTCTGCCTCTGTCACCCACACACTCCCACACGTATCTGCCTCTAAGGACTGCTTGAACAACTACCCAGCTATAAATGCTTTCCGAAGGCCCCGCCCGCCCCAAAACACACACCCGCATTATTAAAAAAAGACAGACATGGCAGGAGTGCTTTTAGGTCGCTTCCTGCTTCTTCATTACCAGCAGCCCCTTGACATTTATTGACAGTTCACAGTTCCTGAGGGCTGGCACTGACACACCAGAGTGAGAAGCCCTGCTCCTCCATCAGCGCTCACACACTAAACCCACTTAAGTGACCATAACGCACAGAAGACCAATCAACAAAAACACTGTTGCTTTTTAACCTGAGTTTTAAAACCTGTCAATCGCAGGATTAGTTCATCTTAAAGCAAATGTTTGATAGTTATTATGAGACAGGAGAAAGGCAGTGGGGAAAAAGCAGTAATGTCACGTCATGTGATTTAATAGCATGGCTGCATGTTTCTGCACTCCACACGCGAGCGTGTCTGAGGCATTTACCAGATAATGAGAGCAATTACAATACTCATCTCTTTATCTGCTGTTATTTAATTATTAGACCAGGGGCACATTAATGTACACAAGCAAAGACACGCTCCTGTGAACAGATGCGCTAACAGCACTGGACAAAGAGGCGGTTGCAGCTATACACACAGAGCTATTAGCTACCACCAGCTGATAGGTAATACATTATAAAACAAGTGCTTGTGAATGGAAGTTACGTAAACATACTGACTGTCCCATTCTAGCAGAGAACAGACTGAGAATCATATGAATATTTTGTGTTTATTCAACATATTTTGTGAGATTTTTTTTTCCTCCAATAACCTGCCTATATTGAGAACACTGATGAATGTGGCAAAAAATTTGTTAAGGCAATGAAAAGATTTTTTCAAGGTTCTTTTATTTCCTTGCAATTGTGCCAAATCTCCATTTTAGAATTGGCAATAGCTCAAGGTCTACGAGCAACTTTGACCTGAATTTTATTCTTAAGTGACTTTTGCCATAAAAATGACCAGAAAATTGGGATAGATCCCCACAAGCAGTGGATAGATTATACCCTGTGTACAGACTCCACTAACCTCACAGATCCTACTATTCACACAAACCCCACTATGCCCAGCCACTACAGACAGCGGATGGATTCTGTGTTGCTGGGGGGGAACTGTGAACACTTACATTAAGAGGATTGGATGAATAGATTCTCACTGAGGATATCAGCTGACTGACAGAACACAGGCCTTTCTGGGAAGTGCAGGGTCACTGCCAAACAGAAAGTAAAGCCACTCAGAGCAATGGACTGATCTGCCATCTACTATAGCTCAGGTAGAAGATCAGTGTTCACTTACCAGTGGGCCAGCTCTCACCACCGGGGACTAGGGATTACTTTTGAGGATCACAAAAAGCCTCAGAGTAGACTCCCAACAGACCTAACTGTAAAGTTAGAATTATGATGGTGCATGCCCAGAATAAGAATGACCTATACTAAACTTCTCTACCGCAATACTTCAGAGAGAAAGGGCTCTATGAGTTGCTTGGCAAGACGAAGCAAATTATCTCGAACAAAAACGCATGTTGCATATTCAAACATCTAAAAAACTGTTTAATTCAGCAGAGAGAAGGCGCTCCTATTGTTCAATGTGTCCCATTTTCAGACGAAATAACATTTAATCAAATTTGCCACACAACAAGTCACAAGAAACAACTAATCCAGTTAGAGAAAGTCTATTCGTTCTCTCGCATGAAAAGTCTCAATTACGGGGTATCTTGAAAGCATGGATTCATGTAATTGAAATTGCTTGGAGTTTATTAATTGGACAGTGTCGACCAAAACGAAACCAACAGCGAGTGACAGACAGATCGACACAGCGTTGGG
>JACXGI010001067.1:83260-104521 GCA_016801175.1 Esox masquinongy | reverse complement strand
ACTATCCCATAGTGCCGGAGAGAGAGAGAGCATGCAGCGCCACGCGGAGCAACCGTCAAACTTTCAAACCTCCCCATTTGTGTATTCTAATACAATTACACCACACTAGAAAATAACATAATTCATGAAATGACATTTGACTTACCGAAATGAAAGAAAGAAGCGATCCTTATAGCAATCCTCAGTGTAATCTGTGTCATCCGGCTTTGTTAATCATAAGGTCAAAAACCGTAGGGAAGATTAAATGCTAAGGTCAGTCACACAGCTGAGAGAAAAAGAGGAAAAGCCTCTATAATCATAAGAAATGGAGAACAGGTGATAATGTGAATAGAGAACTATCAGGGATATAGTGAAATGCGAACTTGGGTGTAGTTTGGACTGGTTGCAGACAGAAGATGGATCCTTCTAAAAAATATGAGTAGGGGAACTCCACTGATTAACTCAAATAATTCAATTACAAAAAATAAATGTATGTACTGCCTCGATTCATCATGGCAAGCCAGAGAATGTTGAGGATGGTCCTGTTGGTCTTGTGGGAAAAAAAGCCATTTGCAAGCATTTTATGCTAAAAGTGTAAACTTAGTTGTCTGCAACTACTGCAAAATTGCTTGCAATTCACAACATCACATTATTGACACAGAAACATTTTAAAAATACCCCATTTATTCACACAGACAACAGACTCGGGCATGGTGAGGTTTATGTTCACGTTGCCAATATGAATTTGCAGCCTCATCCTGTCAAAAAGGGAATGGATGTAACGTTAGCTAATGGAATTAACTTGTTAGCAGAGTGAGTATTCTGTTGACGTTAGCCATGTGAGTTTGGCAGCCTTGATAATGCAATATACCGTCAGAAAGGACAGGGTATGTAATGTTAGCTCATGGAGCTGACTAGCCAAAGCACTCCCCAGATAGCACACATACATCTTACCGACCCAATATTTGGCCAAATATTTGCATGATACATCGGCAAGATGTAGTATGGAGATTTTTTGCTCATTGCTAAGAAGGCTCCTCAGCTTTGTTCCTATGAATAGCCCTAATTCCCGGTATTTTGTGGTATAAAATATTGTCTGCTAAAATATAGGATTCAGCAGACAGTAATTCCAAAGCAATTTACAATTGGGATTGAATAAATTAAAATTGGTGGTCCTGGGAGTGAAACCCACTAACATAGCATTGCATGACAATGTTATAAATGTTTTCAAAACTGTTTTCAAAAATTCAAAACTGAATATCATTAATAAAGCATTTACTAAGCAGTACTTATTTCACCCTTTATAAAGAACTTGATTTTTGCTCATTTTTGATATAATAGATTTAACATTTCACATTGTTATGTATGTCACACAGTTACACAATGTTAATGAACTCTTCATAAAGAATGACATATGGTTATAAATGCTTTGTAAAACATATGTAGTGCTTATGAAGGCACTATGAAGCTTTTATAAGGTCAACATAATTCAAAGCGGGATCAGAATTTGTTAGACAAAACACTGATGCTACTAATAACTTTGATAGGTAACAATTAAATTAAATCTTTAAAAGTTGTTTTACCAGACATTGTGCATTTCCAATGTTGTGCACTTATCAGAAAAAGCAGCATGCACATTAAACAATCTTTTGAACTTTGCTCATGAAGATAATATTTGACACATTTGTAGTAATTTCTTCCCCATTCTTCAGGTTTACAGAACCTTTTACATAAAAAGAGATGAACAAGGTTCACCCAGACAGGTTTTGCAGAAGGAAATTAATTAGTATCTCACTGCAGAGAGACACTGCAAATGCAGTGAAAAAGACAACCATCAATAAGGGTTTGTTATCTCTTGGCCTGGGCCACCCTAACTCTGATCATGACCTTTTCTTTGTGGCCCAACCTCTCTTTATGAAGATAAGCAGTTATCATCTTTCATGCAAACATATTGTAATTATTTCCCCAACCTTTTTCATACATTTTATTATTTATTATATGTATGATTTTAAACTAGCTCTTCCATTCACTATGAACTGGTTGTGGTTGTATGGTATATTAATTCTGTAAAACATGAAACGTGTTTAGAGTTTGGATTTAGTTCCGCTAAATATAATCCTAATATACATTATTCCCTTATTATGTATATAAGAAACCCCTTGCTTTCCATTTCGACCAATGCATTACATAGCATTTTAGATTTTTAGCAATATCTAACAATAACAATATCAGTAAGTTTAAAAAGAAGACCCATTTCTGGCAAACATTTTACATTTGACGTTTGTCATTTTTTCTGCATCTCCCTGGAGGTGTTATTTTCTGTTATTCAATTTAATCAAGTAAATATATGTAATCCTTCTCTTCCTGGATAAAAGACCTGGCCAAAATAACACTGCTCATCGGATTGCAGTGTATACAGTAGTATGGTCCAAATGCAAGCAGAATTGATAGCGAGTTTGTGTAAATGTATTCAGATGCCAAACCATTAATTGATGATTTGTTGTTTGAAAGGTTAACCTAATGCACTTTAAATTAATAAAAAGCGCTAGGCAGATCTAAGAAATGACTTGACTTTCTTCCGCAATTCATTTATTTATGGTGATCTGTGTTTGTACCTATTTGTTTAACAGCGTTTGAGGGAATGAAATGCATTTGGCTTGTTGGGTGATATTGAGATACATTAATTATTTTTCATGAGAAGAGATTTCTAAAAATGCAATCAATATTTCATCCATCTGTTTTCATTTCAGACCTGTGGTACATGACCAGGTCACAAATTACTTTGATTAAATTAAACTTGCAGAAGGATAAGCAAAGTCAAGATAATCATATTTTGTAGACACATATTTTCTGAGGTCTATTAGACAAATATTTTCTGATCATACCTATTTTGTTTTTAGAACCACTCAAATACATAGGATTTTCATGACTACCACATCATGAAATACCCACTGTTACTGTGTCATAGTAACCACATTTAGCACATGCTTAACACTTGCATGTGCTACCTATGCCCTACGCAAATACCCATGGTTACCACAACCAGTATCCATTGGTGTTCCTATAAACCTTTATTTAACATTGTTACTGTGGCCAGTTTCTGCATTGTCGTGCCTATTCCAGACAATATCATATTTCCTGCATCAGAGCTAACTTATCAATTTAGCGTTTGTAACTAGGTATGCATAAAATATTTGGACAGTGGCATTTATTAATTTCGGCCCTGTATTCCAGCAACTTTGAAATTAAATGACACAATGGCTATTGGTGCAAATGGCCAGCTTTAATTTGGGGGTATATTCATTAATCAGATTAAAAATCTTGAAATGATTACAGGTTTTGTACATAGTCCCCCAATTTGAAAGTGCCAAGAATAGTTGGACAGATTAACATAACATTAACATTTTAGTCATGTTTAGTACTTGGTCACATATGCTTTGCATGCAATGATTGCCTTAAGTCTACAACTCAGACAATGCCAGATACTGTACTACATCCTTGGTGATGCTCTGCCAAGCTAGTACTGCACCCACCATCAGTCTCTGCTTGTTTTGGGGCCCTTTTGCCTTCAGTCTTGTCTTCAGCATGTCAAAGGCATGCTCAGTTGGATTTCTATTAAGTAATAAACTTGGCTAGTCAGGAACTTAACACTTTTTGGCCCCACAAAACTCCTTGATACCTAAGGAAGTTTGTTTTGTCCTTGTCAGTGACTTCAGAAATCATTCTGGAAGCTTCTGTTTGCAGTCACATCATCAGTAGAAGTCAGCCCGTTTCAGTTGGAACCATACATGCCATAACCAGGGCAGACTGATATTACATACGTGTATGGTACAATGATAGTACTGTTTTATGTTCATACGTGCACATTTTGACAGTAAGTACAGCTGCTAGGGGCAGTTGTATAGAGATAATTTTAAAGGTAAAGTTTTGCTAGGGAGTCGGGGTCAGGGGTGGTGGCCAGACGTAAATGCCACCGGTTACCAGATTGCCAAGCAACAGAAATTACGTCTTTGGCTTCCGGACGTGCTCTGTTGATATGGTGCAGGCGGTTGTAGAGTTGGCAGTTCAACACACTCCTTTCTATTTTTTTTATGTTCCTGTAATTCAGTGGCCGAGTGCAATTCAGTGCAATTCTAGTCAGGGATTAAGCTCTCGCTCCTACTTTTCTTTCCCTTCATACTCAACCTAAGCCAATCCATGCTGAGTCCTGTTGAGGTTGGAGTGGTTGCAGGTGCGCCTCACCTGGTTTTGTCTTGTCTTTGCAGCTCTGGATCTGCTGTACTTAACAGACCAGTCAATTACAAACCAGGATAGAAGTAGAACAATCTTGGAATACAGACCAAACTGTAAGAGGCTCATGGAGAGAGAGAGGAGAGGAACAGAGAAGTCAGCACATGGTGCAACCTTTATGATTGCAGTATATTAGACACCTGTCGTTTCCACTGTTAGGACTGACGAGCTGTCAGTGTTGGGACCCAGTCTCCTGAATAAGGCCCTGGAAAAAGATGTGATTGTCCTACACACTGTCAACATCACCTTTGCCACCACCACCTCCCACATACAGCATAATGTCTAACAATCTAGATGTCTATGTACCTGGACATAACCAATCCTCAACATCACAAAGCAAATCAATCCACTGGTCTGATTCTCACACAACACTTCCCCGCTTTCCATTACTTTGCTCTGTAATGGTAAACCACATTCCCCACATCAACTCAGAGAGGAGATTAGTTGGGCCTTTGCTTAGAGCAGTTGCATAAAGGATCGGTTGGAAGGGCTGATTTTCACATACGAGGTCTGGCAGGCCATACAGAACTTCTGTGAGGTAATCATCTATATTTGCTGAGTTTAGTGACATGCATCATAAATCGACCAATATTTGTTTACGAAATTTGCATATAAGACTGTCCACAAAGATACCTTATTAGTGCCTTTGTCCGCAGCTCTGAAGTGCTGTGGGATGAAGAATGGTATGATGGTAAGATCAACAGGCTCACTTCACAATAGTTTTGAAATAATTGAAAGATAGAAAGAAAGATAAAGATAAAATAATTGAAAGATTGTCAACTGATTTTTATTTTCTATCAATTTTGGACAGGTACCCCAAAACCCCAATGAAAGGAGTGTGAAGGGAGCCTAAGCAAGTCATTCTGTGTGCTAAAATACATTTTTAGGCAAACACCATGCCATGAACATGTTGATTTACATAAAAACAGTGGGTGAGAGTTCATTGCTTTTCCAAGCTTTGATAGGAATCTCTGATCCAAACTCATATACACAGACCTGTAGTAATGGATTAAAGGAAAACTCGAAAATATAGAAAATACTGACATGACATGCCTATGTGTCTGTGTGGTACCACACTACTACTCATAAAGCCTTTATGTGTTAAGGGCAAAACAGGGAAAGAGGCTGAACATGAGACACATTTAAATGCCATAACAATTTTTATGCCATAATTTGAATACAATGCCAATAATATTTCCAAGGGCTTTACTTCATTTGTCTATTATCTTAGATAGGGTCTATACTCCATATTAACGGTTCATGTAACAACATGTCAGACGGCAGTAGCAGTATCATCTGTAATATTGTTTGCCTGGTTTAGGTGGCACAGAAAATGAGACAGGTTTATGCATGCACAGACAAAATTGGCATTAAAGACAGACACTCAAAATGGCATCATTTTTTACTGTCAAAATAGAAAGAAACAGTCCAGCTATTATTTACTCAGGCTTTTGAACCTGTTTTGTCATGCCAATTAAATCTTTTTTTTAATTACTTAAGGGGATATTTCAACCTAAAATCAATATTGGGGAAAAATGATACCCATACTGTGCCTGGCGTTGTGTCTGAAGGCCCAGGGTGTCGTATTTCACAATATTCTTTACTTCTCTTCCAGCCTGGAGTAAACATCATCAGCTTCCAAATTCATGAATTGAAACTATGTGACCAAAACCTGCATTGCAAGCAGAAATGAAATTGAAAACACTTCAAAGTAAGGCTGGTGGTGTCGTTTACTCAAAGAACCTGTTGATGATGTCTTCCCAGAGAGAATGTGGCTGCCACTGGACTGGCTTACTTGATTGATGATCTAACTGCTGATAGCAGCAGTAGGATGAATGCTGAAGTGTACAGACACATTTTGTCTGCTAAGATATAACCAAATCACTTCACTCTGTAGCTGGACAATGACCCAAAATATGCCGCTAAAGCAACTAAAGAGTTCTTCATGGCCAAAAAGTTGAACGACCTTGATTTATCAGATCAATCACAGACCTGAATCCAATTAAGCATGCTATTCACTTACTGAAGACAACACTGCAGGGAAAAATGCCCTAAAACAAACAGGAACTGAAGATGGCCGTAGTACAGGCCTGGCAAATCATCACCAGGGAGGATTGGTCAGCAATGTCTATGGGTTGGAGATATCAGGCAGTCATTGAATCCAAGGGATTTCCAACCAAGTTTTAAATATGATGTTTTATTTACAATTACGTGAATTGGTCCAATTACCTCTGGTCCCTTTGAATGGGGGCTAGGCATATGTATAATAAGGGCTATAATTCCTACAAAGTTCATGGTTTACCCTAAAATTGATGCTGACAGTCTGGCCTTTAACCTTTAGTCAGTGTTTCTTTTCAAATTCCATGTGCTGGAGTACAGAGCCAAAACAACAAAATGTGTAAATGTGTGTATAATATAAAATAAATTGTGAAACTTTATAAATAAATTTGATTGATTGATTATGGACTGCACTGTTAACTCAAAAACAGGTATGACTAAATCTGGATGTTTTTTTGTCCGAACTGAGCTAGCACCAACCCATCTTTTTGGCTGGCCAGTATTACACTTTTTATCTTTTCTTGGTAGATTTCCCTCAGTTCATCTCTCATCCATAGTGTAATTTATTTGCAAGATATTCATTTTCTACTAAGGGGAAAATGACTCTATAGTGGACTCTGCAAAGAAGTCAGAAATGAGCACAAACAATATTATTTTCGGACACACTTTGACAGGAGATGATCATCACATTAGTGTTTTTTTCCAAGATGATTAGTAATACATTGATTGTGTTAGCCAATTAAGCAGAACATTCTGGAAAAAGAGGCTATTGCTAAGCACAGGAATACGACAAGCAGGTTTATCATAGGATGTTACTTTCTAATCATTTGCCTTTTGTCAGTATATTCAGTTTTTTTATGTAATTTCTGTATTTTTTATAAAATCACTTATGGACCGTAGATTGGTAATTAATGCAAATAAAACAAAGTAGATGCTATTTTCTAGAGACAGAACAGAACAGAACTTTGGATTACCCTAAAATTACCCTAAATGGCTCTTTTATAGAATGCGTTGCTTCTTAAAAATACCTTGGGATTTAATTAGATGGAAATCTGTCTTTTAAAACACATGTTACTGAGTTGACTGAGAGAAGAAGCTTTAAGAAGATTTAAGTTGCTTTCTTTTATAGTGTCACGATAATGCGGGTACAGGACACAGGTGCAGAGGTTCTTCACAAAGCGTGTTTAATCCAAGTTATCCAACATATGTCAACTGAAACAAGGCAATAGCAAGAGCGACAGCGACAATGACAAATAAGAATCACAGGGGCAGGAGAAACCTAAATAGGGACTTAACAAGGGGTTAACAAAACACAGGTGAAAGCTATACACTAACGAGATTGAACATATAAACAGGAAAACTAGAACTAAAAAACACAGAAAATAGAAACGGATTGACCGGCAAGGCCAGCCGTTACATATAGGAATTTATCATGTCTGTCACGTTAACATAGAAAAGATATTGTGCAGGCAACTTTTATGTAGATAATGGATTATGATATACTATACATCCATGCCCCAGCTTCTGTACTCAAATCTCGGGATGCAGCCAAAGGCCTTGTGCTTCATCCCTGGTGCAAATTTTCCCACTTATCACTTTCTGTTATATGCTTCAGTTGGCTGGGAGTCATTGACATCTAGAAGGGCCAAAGATTGGTTGATGTTTTTATATGTCATTCAAAAACTTCCAGAATATGTAGCAGAAATGTATTTTGTGATGAACATCAGTTACCAAACACGTTGTCAAGACTTGATAGTGCTGGAGCAAATATGGTCCTATTCAGTACTGGGCCAACTGCTTTTGAATACATTGCCTCACACTCATGGAATGCCATTCAGAGTGATCTTAAGTTAAATGTTTTAGTGCCATATAAAATGTCTTGTATATATTGTCAATTTTGATAGATTTTCTTATTGTATGCTTGGTTTTTATTATTGTAAAAGACACCTTTGTCTCAGTTGATTTCACTATATAAATCAAGGTAAATAGAACACGCCTTCTCAACCACTGCTTCCTTGGACTTTATTTTTCTTCATTGTTATGATACTTTTATTAAGGTAATTATTATTAGTGGTACTTGATGTTTAATGCAGTTCTGTTAAGCAGTGGTTTGTGCTGCCCCCACCAGTCACAGCCTACAACAGCTGGTTAGCTGCAGAGGGGTGTGTAAAAATCAAGTACAAAGAGTTATATTTCAATGGCATCTGCATCATGAGAATTAAATTGCTAAGGTAAGAGCTTCTACAGTATTTGCATTCAAATGTTTCTCTACAGTGAAGAGAAATGGATTGCGAGTTTTAGGGAGAAAAGTGCTGACAACAATGTGCGGCCTGATTTCATAACTATGAACACCTCCATGTGATTAAGCACAAGTGTGTAATATATGGTCCCTTGCAAAAGTATCCAGAACCCTGAACAATTATCTAATTTTACTGAAATACAAATGGTACATTATATGTTGTTCTGTTTGATATTTTATTTTAAAACACTAACACTCAAAATCAATGATTGTAAGGTGACATTAGTTTTATGTTGAGAAATATTAGTAAAAACAAAAGGAAAAAATGAAATAGGTTGTTTGAAAAAATGAAATAAGTATTCAACATCTGTGCTGTGCTGGCTCCCTTTTTGCACAGTCAAAAAAGAATTCACCTTAACAATGACACAGGTCCCTTTCTTCTACCTGTGAATCATAAATTTCATTTATCTTTTTTTCTAATAGGAGACACTTTGGCAGCCACCAGTTAGGCCTAAGGTCTGCGCCCTTTGCAAACAATGTTTTAAAAAAGTCTCAGATTGTTTTAAATTCACTGGAAATCGTGTTTCCCAATGCATGTTAGCACAAAAAGGATTTATCACCGATTTAGACTGTGTGATATATAACATCATAAATGAATTACCAAAAATCCATACATCTGATCAACTTAAGATATTGTCGGCTGCCAACTGAGCTGTATTCAAGGATGCAGTCATTTATTAGCCAGATAGCTAACATCACAGCTCCTTTTCCGGAAACTCTGAATCGCAAACACAAACGATTAGACTCAGCCAGACTGAAGATGCCTCTCGCATCTTAAATAATGTTATAACATGATGGATCTTCCTGCCACATATAGGTGTAAACATGTTGCTTCTTATAAAAGGACACATCATGACATTGTAATTGCACTGTATCACTTAACATTTCCTACAGGACAGTTCTACAGACCCTGACCTTTCATCTTCACCAAACGAAAAGATGGTATGTAATGTGTTTGATTCTTGTGCTACTTGTGCTGCTGTTGTGAGATTAGTCTCTGGTTCTTGTGCTACTAATCTCGGAACCTGGACAAATGTAAATAATTGTTTATTGTCATCTTAGAATTGTATTAACATCACAAATCAGCACATTTCCCAAAACTCCAATCAGTTTTTGAATAATGTTTTATGCACCAATGGTATATAATTTACAGTTGGAGTAAAAGTTTAACTCTGGCCATTTAATTGTTTTTTTTCAATTTTGGAATTGAGAATTGCATGGAAATTGTCCAGGAAAAAACATTTTCATATTTATGACATAGATACAGATGTGAATTTCTGTGATCCAAGATAAAATCTAATGAAACATTTTCTGCTTAAATGTCAGTTCAATGACATCGTCGTGGCCTCCACCCCTATTGAAGTGCATGGCACAACGTTAAGAAGGGATGGATCAGACCAGGGGTCGAGAGAGGGAATGGGACTGTTTCATCTAAGGCAGGTTCATGAAGGAGCAGTGCAGGGCAGGCCTATAATATTTAAATTATTATTATATATACTTTGAGAAATAACAATACCCAAAAGTAAAACCCAGGGTATGACTCTTTCTGGTATGACTCTTTCTACTCTATTCACTCTTTCTGGCCAATTATGCCTGTGCAAATCTCAGTAATCTAGAAATCTTCTAAATCTAAGGGTACTCCAGGGTGAAATGCCCCTTTAATTTACACAGCCAAAACAGAAAGAATGGGTTAGTCCGAGCAATAAGTAATGTGAATTAAGACTAGATTTTGGCAGATCTGTGCAAAATAAGTGCACAAACAGAGCCAAATCTGAGAGGTGCCAGATACTGTTCCGGTAGGATCCAGCTCGAAATTAAGGACTACTGTTAAGAGTTCCATCTGAATATTTGCTAAACCAAATCACAATGCAGCTACTTACGGTCATTGATGAGCCATCCCACTCTTCCATCTGAAATCACATTCAAACTGAAAAGTCCCACCTTGCACCTTGTAAACTGTTAAATTTTATTGTAAAATTGTCCTGAAAGCATAGACTGCCATAATGCTGTATTTTCTATACTTACACACAAACTATTTAACACCTAAATTCGCTGACTCAACTGGTTTATTATTATTATTATTATTTATTTATGTAAATGTAATTACTATTATTTATGTAAATGTAGTGCCTTGTATTTCACTAGCTACTGATGTGTACTCAATACACTGATTTAGCTGAAGTTTGCTAGCCAGCTAGACAGTGACAACAACGTTAACGAGCATAGATGTCAACCTGTTTTGATAGAGCAGACAACCAGTCCATTTAATGTTACAAATTAAAGTCCATGTCAATGTTACAAAAAGAATGAATGATTGGGTACCATAAATGGCAACCTGAAAAAGATAATTAAGTAAAATATTGTTATATTTTAACTTTTTGTTATGTTTTAAGAAAAATCCTACTAAAGGTATGATTTTGCAGACAATGGTTTATCATGATGAATACAATTTCAGATACATGTGTTAACTAGCCTTCTGCTTTCACATTGCTCTGAACAACATAATTTACATGATTGTATTTATCACTGCTTCTTATGTCTCATTGCATAAGTAACACAGGCTATTATTACTAAATTATAATTTAATGTAAATAAAACAAAAATCCATATTACCATATTAACTAGCTCAGCCACAGCACACTAGATTATTAACTAGTGTGCTAATTAAGGTTTAATAAAGACTGTTTTGGGGTAGAGATTGCCTAGCAACAGCTCTAGTAAGAGGAAGTGAAAGGGACTTGTGATTACAACATTGCATTCACAGTCATCAGTAGCCCTAGGTATCTCTCTCTCACACACACACCCACTGTGATTTTAATAAATAATAATTGACTACTACTTGTCATTTTACTAAGTGATTCACAATTAAATGATTGATTAAATCATTAAATGTGAATTTTATGCTGGATAATTAAATGGGTATTAAGGGACACTTCACCATTCACCCTAAAGGGGCATTTCTTCCTGGTGAGACCTTAGGTTGTGTGTATCATGTTTGAAAGATTTCTAGGGCAGTAAGAATTGGCCAGAAGTAGCGCAGAATGATTTTAGAGCAGCAAACAATCCACACAAAAACATGACAGTGTGGATTGTAATTGCTATAACAATTGGATGTCTTTCAACGATGTTACTGAAAAACATCCAATGGCTATCAGCAGATAAATGAATAAATGTACAAGGTGTGAAAATGTTTCCTCTTTCTAAAAGACTACAACTCTGTGGATGGCCCAGTCCTTCCCTGTCATCTTGGGAGTATTGCTAGCTAACTAGCTAACTAACTTTAAATTGCAAAACACAACTCAATGGGTTGTCATCATGATACATTTTTGGAAATGATTTTACAATCTACCGTACATATTGTGATTTGTAGCTAGCAATCATTACGTAAAACACATTACTTTTTTTAGATACAGTATGACTTGTTAAAACTGCAAGTTCACCTCAACACTGAAGCCTAACAAAGTGGTTGGGATCTGTTTGCCAGGATAAAATTAGTCGTAAGTTTTTCTGGCTCATAAGTATAAACATGAAGGAGAACAAAATGTGCTTTCGTCCATAGAACTAACTGATCAGATTTAGGGGAAAGTTGAGAAAGCATGAATTTGCTTGTTGGATCTCTGCCTGGATGACAGAAGTTTGTCTGATTAGTTAGTGTGAACATGTACAGTAGAAGACATGTTGGCGCCTTTCATCAAACTAATGACCAGATTTAGTGGAAAATAATTGGATTATGTTATTTCTACTAGTGAAGTGCAGTTCACAAACGATTAATTCGTTTTGAACTAATCTTTTCAGTGACTCAAGATTCACAATGCCTTTTTTCTAGTGACTCGTTCAATTGTATCATTCATTCAAACGTTTGACAGCGGATTTCTACAACATGATCATTTTCTTCATACCCGGTCCTCCAGCTCAGTTCTCGGATCAATGTCTATGTACATTCACAGAGAAAAATAGATAAAGGCAAGAGCATCATAAAGACACATTTATAACTGATAATTGAACGCAGACTATAATAATTATTATAGTTAGTTGATGAAAACAAGCACGAAGACTTTGCCTAAAAAAGACTTGTGAATGACTGATTCGTTCAGTTTTATTGTTCAACTGAACGGTTGTTTCGTTCATTTGAACGACTGGCAGCAGAGTTCTACCAAACCACGGAATATGTTCGCGAAAAAAAAATAGATTACGCTATACACTATACCAGCTACTGTACTACAATACTGTAGCTACTTTCTCCGCCTATAGAACAAATTGAATTAGGATTAATTTGGTTACTTTTCATTAACCTAATTATCCCTTATCCTTACCTGTGCTAAAAAAGTGGATTTACATCATACTACTAATATACATAAATGATTCAATGTTAACCTCCTTTGTTGATAACAAAACAACAAACTTTTGAACAAACATACATGCCCACAAGGCACGCAAAAAGCCAACATGCCTAGTGGACAGGGACCGGAACTGTGAGTACTGTCAGTTCCTGGCTGGGGGCCTAGGCATCTCCATGCGCCTGGGGTCTACAGTCAGGACCTGACCGCAGAGGTGCCTCTGTTTTTTGTTCTCCCCAATTAGAGACAGCTGCGTCTCGTTGTCTCTAATTGGGGACCCTATTTAAGGTGTTCTGATTGCCTTTCAGTTTGTTGGTCATTGTTTTGAGTCAGCTGTCTGTGTTGCTGCTCTTCAGTTTACGGTTTGTACCTCTCCTTTGTTTTCTTCGTTGCCAAAAAGAAGCATTAAAACGCTGTTCATTAGCTCTGCGCCTCGTGTCCTGCCTACACTGAACCGTGACAAGTACGCACCATTCCACTGCAAAAATTGCTTGTTGACGCTACTTACCAACTTACATAACATCTTTTCTTGCCACTTGCTACTAGAGAAAAGGAACGCTACGTAAAGCTACATACGTTGCACAGAGAGAAATTGAGTAGCGCATTATTTATGTGAAAAATTAACTAGTAAAGTATTACTAAAATAAGTATTGTTTTGAAACAATCTTTTTTGTCTACTAAAAATATAATCATATTCTCCGATTACTTTTTTTGACAGTATTTATTTTCGCAATGAATTCTGCAACTTCCTGTATTTTGTGAACAGACCAGTACAGAGAAAGCACATAATTTGCTTGATTGTGTTGAGTAGAGGTTTTTATGACAGATACTGCTAACATTAGTGATCAGTACATTAAGCATGTAATTTATTATATATAATAAATTGGCAAAACTTGTAAAACTGTGTTTTTTTCACTTTGTCAATATTAGGTATTGTGTGTACAAAACAAAATGTGAAGAAAGTGAAGGTTCTTAAAACTTTAGTCACTGTGTATAGCTTTTAAAATAGTTAATGCTTTGTTGTTTTGCCAGATATATTCCTGGATTGATAAATATACCAATGTACCACAGCTAGACAGCTCTATTTCATCCATCTCAGAAGTATCCACAACTTACATTACAACAAAAGGGAAATGCACACTGGAGTTTTACTTGCATTGTTGGCGTAGTCTACAAACAATTTAAAGAATTATAAATAGGGACAGACATAGGACATGTGACCAACAATAGCTAACTTTCTCTCTCTCACTCTCCCGGTCAGATGTCTTCATCTTCCACAGCAGAGCATTGACTTACATGCCAAAAAATGTGGACACATACTGAAAATAAATAGACAATAAATTTGAGTTGACACCACAGGAGCTTCAAGCATCAGACACCACAAAGCACTTTTTTAGGATAAATCTTAATTCAAAGCAAACTGCTGTGGCTATATCTGTGGGGACTGTGTGCGGAATGCACAACAGCAAAACCCTTACATTTGATTATGTTCATTGGAGTATTAAAAAAAGCTGTGGTGTCCAGGGCTGCTTGGCTAAGATATGCCTTAATGTGCCTTATGCACAAAATGACTGGGAGGGTGGCTTTGAACTTAAATCTGAAATTTTTGCAAATGTAGCAGGGAGAGGTTTACCATGTGAAAGGTACCAATGGGATGCTTTTGGTGTTATTGTTGGTCCATTAAGGATCTGTAAATGATTAAAGGCAAAGCCAAAAATATAATGGCTTTATAATGCATATCGGATCAATGCACCATCATACCACTTGTTTGTGGGCCTTGTAGATGTTCTTGATGTGTTGGACCAGAATTTGGTGTACAGCGTGATCTGTGAATTGAACATCATCAAGTCCTACCCACTTACTGAAGCTAGTGGGTCTCCTCTTTCTCCTCCCACTGTCTGTAAAGTGTTAGGATGAAGTATAAAATGTTTAACATTATTTGCATAGGGATCATCAGCTCAGATTTCTTGGCTTGTCAGTGCAAATTTTGCTCCGTTTCATAGATGTTTAGCCTTTTTGAGCATTAGGCAAATATAACTTAGCATATACAACATTGTGATGTTCCTATATCACTCTACCAACAAAACAACATTAAATCAGTTTGTAGAATTAAAACAAATGCATGTTCTCAAAGTCTGCAGGCAGGTTTGCGTCGTTCAGCATCACTAATATGTTACTGTTTTTACAGTTATTAGAAAAGTTAAATCTTATAGTAATTAGTAGTATATTTAAATAGCATTTCAGCTCTCTAACCCCACTTTTGTTTTAAGGTGCATTATGTAGAATGTATTCTCCATGTAGAAGCTAGGTAAACAGCAGCAATATCAGTTTGCATTTAAACCAGTTCTCCCCTCTTTACACTCAATTTTAGTTCAATCAACCAGCTTATAGAAATTATATTTTGCATCATTTTAAAAAATATTTGAAAAAGTGATTATGATGGCACAAAGACTTCCTAGACTATTCAGTGCTTGACTTCTTTCTTGATTGGAAATTCAGTGAAAGGTGCGGATTTTTTGCAGCCAGGTTTTGAAAGGAATTGCTTTGCCTCTGCCATTATTTGTCTATGGCTTTGAGGAGATGATCACATTTTCTTATTGACACCAATGGAGCAGAGAGAGGATACAGCTTTTCCATTTGACAATGGAAGCTGGTTAGGCCCTTACTGATATATAGAACTTCGGCATTTTCTAATGCACTTTTTGCTAAATAAATATTTAGCAAGCGGAGCCGGCCAAGAATTTCTTAGACTGAGTGTCTTAGACTGTGTGACTGATTGACTGGCTACCCCTTGTTAAATAGCGTAGTGATTAGAGATGCGGACTCCTATGCAGGGGGCTGTTGTTCGAGCCTCACCGCAGTCAAACCAAATTATCCATTAGGATTTGTTCAGGACAGAAAAAAAAACGTTGCTGGCCACAACCTTCAGAAGCTACGTTATAGTAAGCCTAAAATAAAGGCTTATGGTTATATTCCGACTATTTCTGGTGGAATTTCAAAGTATGCATCCGTACATGTTTTTTGGGGTAATATAGAGTAGATCACAACCCATTGCGCATAAAAAGAGGAGGGGTTTCCACGATTCTCTTGTCTTTTCACTTGACGAAAAAGTCAGTTATTGTCACCTATATTGATAGTTATTGTATCAATGTCATTCACAAATGAAAGAAAAAAACAAACGTTGTTGTGCCATGAAATAAAATAGCATTGGCAGTGTGAAGTTCCACTTCAGTCTCGCTAGCAATTGCTCAAATCTTATGACTATTCCAAGTAGTAAGTTAGTAGATACTAGTAAGCCTATTACTGGCTAATAAGATGTTAAAACAGCCAGTGGTAAAAGCCATACAGTTCATAGATGCTATTTGTGGTGGAAGTAAACTTAATAAGAAACGTTAGTCAGTTTAACACAATGCTTAATGGTGTCTAGTGAAATATTCAAATTTGGCATGATGTTAATGCGTGACAAAATTATCTAATGTCGAGATGCTATACCGACACTCAGCATATGTATAGCTTCATAGCGTAATGGTTAAAGACACAGACTTTCACATGGGACACCCTGGTTTGAATCCAGTGTGGGCAGCAGCATTCATACCTTATAATTGCGGGCTGGCCGAACTGGGCTTGCCTGGTTCCTTTTCTTGTTTTGATATTACAATGCAATAAATCTTCATAATGTATGGAGTTATTTTAGTGCCGACAGATATTTTTGGAGGGAATTTTTAGATTAGATTAAATTAGATTAGATTAGATTAGTATCATCAGTCTACAGGAATGGGCAATACAGGAATAATGAAACTTTAATTAGTTTACTGGTTTTAGTACTTGGTAGTGTTGTAACTGAATGGCCAACTTTATATACATATTAGAGATCTGACAAATTGGCATTTTTCCAATTCATCCTTTTTTAGACTATTTCATTTAGGTTGGTAACAACACAGTAGATGAACTGAGGCTGTGGCTGGCTGGTGATGCAGAGGAGAATGTCCATGCTAATAGGGACGACTAGTATGCTAAAAATGCTAAACAGCGTTAGCTCTAGCTGATACTGGGGGTCATAAAAGACCTGGCGGTTCTAGTGTTAGATAGAGGTCAATTAGTAGTGAAACTTTGCCACTAGTCATTGTCACACTTCAACAACACCTTGCTTTAGCCCAAATTATTTCTGTAAGTAGCATGTGTAAATAATCCATCATACAGATTTATAGAGATGTAAAATTGTAGCCATGTTGATTTGATAATTTAATATTGTGCCACATATATATAATAAATGCATGTAAATACACATGTTATTAAACATTTCAATTTATGTGCCCTCCAAAAATGTGTCTCACTACATGTTTTATAAAGAACAATTGACAGATGACCACTTTGGTAATCTCCCAACATGTTTGTAGCCTTATTAAGGCTAATTCAACATACTGCCCAAAAGATAAATCATTCTCTGTGGCTGTGGTTGCTGATTCTTGTAGGTAAGCAAGAGTTTTGGTAAAGAACTCTTTTGCTTGCTCATATGCTTGGTTGATGAATTGTTTCCACTGCAGTCGTTTGTCAAAATGAGTTGCGTGCCCTGCATAGAATGGGAGGAACTCTCTTTCTGGAGGTTTTGGTAGTCTTTCCATTGGAAATGCATGTTTGGTCCACAGGGATTTTACTGGGGCTATGAATGGCATTGGATTCTCCTGGGATCACTGCAACACAGTTTTTTGCTCACAGCAACATGTGATTTTGTTTTTGATTTATTGACTTCTCTATTGGACTTAAAGGTGGGGTTGCCCTCGGAATGGATTGGGAGATACTTTTTTTACAAGGATTACTTAGTGAAAATGTAGTTGAAGATGTCACGCCAAATTGTCCCAAATCGACCCAGTTCTCAATGTATCCCAGAGGGAGTGCACCCATCAAAGGGTGTAATTAACATTATTAACTGGTCAGTGGTAGGCCACCTGATTGTTAACCCATTGTTAACCCTGAGTCAAATCTGACTGTTTTAAGCTTATGGTTATTGATAATGATGTGACCAAATAATGCCGCAGTAATGCCCAATAATTCTGGATGGCACTGTATAGCATGCATTTATGAGACACTGTTATTGACAACTCCGGTTCATTACCGCATGGAACTGTATTTAAGCACACTTTCCATTGGCCCTTTGTACTGAAGTGCAGTACACTAAACTCCGCAGTGGTGCGCTCTGTTTATATTGTATTTAAAGATCCACTATGTGTGGAGTTTTTAAAATGTAGAGGAACATGAAGAATATACACATTTATCAGCAGTTATTTTGATTAAAAAACTCTGATCTTACCTAACCCTTACCTTACCTAACCCAACTCAGTGAAATGTCACTTTTTGCTCTTAAAAAATGCTAATAACACAAATATTAACAACGTATGAGTGTTCAATAAATATAAATATTCTGTCAAAGTCAAATGACTAAGTTTGCTTGAATATCGCCACCTTGGAATTTTTGTGTTGGCATTTTCTGTCTGCCATCAAGAGAGACACATTTTTTAAATATTTTCATACCTACATATTTTTAAATTAAATATAATATTGCTTTGAAGCTTCAAAATGCAATTGATATTCATATGGACAAACAAATAATTTATCCTCTGAGAACAATCTGAAAAATAACAACCCTGGCAAGTTATGAGGAAATACTCCTCATATTACCAACACCAGAAGATGAAGGCTAGGATTCTGTAAGAAGACATTTTCCTTCTTAGGATGACAGAGAGAATCCGCTGTCTGGCTACAGGCTGCACATTGATGTTTCGATTGGTTTGTGGACAGACTTGGCCCTGCCACAACTTGTGTGTGCATCATGTCCCCAGAGACAAGAGAGCAAGTCTGTGAGGTCAGGCCCAACACTCCAGACCAAGCTCTGCCTGCCTGTGAACTTTTCTGCCTGTAATTGCTTTTCTATGGAAAATGTTGCAGTCAAAGACTAGCACACAGCAGGCGTTAGAGCCACAGTCTGGCACCCCAACACACCAAGAGCCACTACCTGGCACTGTTTCACAAGCAAGGTTACTGCTGAAGGCTCTGGTTGACTGTTCCCTCAGCCCTGAAAATCCATAGGTTGTACAGGATAATGTATATCCCAGAGTGTCATTACAAATTCATCAATATGCACCTAAGGACCCCATAAGGGGACCCCTGTTCCTGGAGATTAAAACATTGTAATACCAAAAAATTTTTAAATTGTATAAAAAGACTATATTATTTTATTTATATTAATATCATTTTATAAAATCCTGGTATAGCTCCCTGTTGGTATTGGTTGTTTTAAAATGCATTGTTAAGCTTTGTAAGTCGCTATACCCTCTTGAGGGGCCCCAAGCATTAAAGTAATTATGGCTATGCGATTGCATTGACTTGTTTGTTAACTTGACTAAAATACACTAATTGTTCCATGCCTATTTTACAGTCAGGACATACCCAAATTATTAAAGTAATGTTAGTAATATATATATATATATATATATATATATATATATATATATATACATATATATATATATATAATCATATATCATATATCACAATATACAATGCTCAGAAAAACTAAAGAAACATGAAATCATCACAGTACAACACTAGGTCAATTAAACTTCAGGGATATAAATCTATCCAGTCAAGAAGCATAAGCAATTGTGAATCAATGTCACCTGTTTTGGTGCAAATGAAAGTGACAACAGGTGCACTGGAGAGGCAAAATCAAGACAACTCCCAAAAAGGGAATGGTTTTGCAGGTGGTGGCCACCGACAATTGCTCTCTCCTTATCCTTCCTGACTAATTCTTCTCTAGTTTTGTGTTTTGCTAGTGCCCTTGTCACTACTGCTAGTATGAGGCAGTACCTGCAGCCCATTCAGGTTGCACAGGTAGTCCAGGTCCTCCAGGATGGCACATCCATACGTGACGTTGCACGTGTCCTGTCTTCCTTCAACTGTAACAGAATGATCCACCACCAAACCAGGACGAAGCAGAGCTAAGTGGAGTAAAGGAACCGAAAAATGTCAATTCCATGTTTATTTACATATTCAATTATTCTTCATTATTTATTATTGACATGTATACCTATGTACTTTATTTCTGTCCTAGCAGGCAATCATTGGAATGTTAATGGTTTAGAGATGTTTGTGTAAGCTGTGAATGCAGGGACAAAAGGGTTTGCTTGTTATTGCCTAGCTAGCTTGCTTCTCGAGATGACACCACTCTGTCTTATAAGATGGCCCCAAACAGATCGGAATGTGTGCCTAATCGATAAGGGATCTATTCTTCTGGAATAGTTTGTCATCCTTTGGTCAGTAAACCAACCGACATGCCTTTAGTTCTGGGATAGAAACCAGAGCGGGGTTTGGGGCAGCTCTCTCTTGCATTTTCCTCCTTTCTGCCTGCATCTTTGCTCTTGCAAACATCTTGAATCTCTGGAGAACTTTTATCTTTGATACTTGTACTGTAATTGCAATAGTCTCTAGATATTTAATTAATTTGTTACATTAATTAGCTGACTATCTGCATTAATCAAAAACGGGTCAAAATCCAGTTCCTTCAGGAGCCCCTGCCGCCTCTCGTGGGGGCTCGTGGAGGAGCCCCTGCAGCCATGGGAGCAGGAGCATCTAGAGGAGGACATCGAGGTGCTCCTGTCTCCCAACTCATGGGAGCTTGTGGGAGAGCCCCTGCAGAACAGGGACCAGGGGAAGGAAAAGGACGGAGGCACACTTTGGCCTCCAAACCCGGAGGATCGGCGGCCACCAGAGGGCTTCTTCGAACGGCCTCTGGTGGGGGAAGCCAGATGGTAGAGGGCTTGGCTTGCACTGAGGCCCTCCAACCAGGGAGCCCCCACGGCAGTGGAGGAGGATGAAGGGGTCTTTGAGTGCCTTAGTCAGATGTGGAGTGTGAAGGGAACGTCTGTGTCGGTGGGTGAGGTGGCAAAACTCCAGGCCACCTGTCCATGCCCGCTGATCTCAGTGCCGGTCCCCCATTCTGAGCCTCCGGCACTCCCCACCCTGAGCCTCCAGTGCCGGTACCCCACCCTGAGCCTCCGGTGCCGGTTCCCCGCCTTGAACCTCCGGTGCCGGTCCCCCGCCCTGAGCCTCTGGTGCCGGTCCCCCACCCTGAGCCTCCGGTGCCCCGCCCTGAGCGTCCGGTGCCGGTCCCCTGCCCTGAGCCTCTGGTGCCGTTCCCCCACCCTGAGCCTCCGGTGCCCCGCCCTGAGCGTCCGGTGCCGGTCCCCTGCCCTGAGCCTCTGGTGCCGGTCCCCCACCCTGAGTCTCCGGTGCCGGTCCCCC
>JACXGI010001067.1:59078-83160 GCA_016801175.1 Esox masquinongy | reverse complement strand
CCACCGTGACACTACCTTAAATAAGTTGTTGCCTAGATGCCAAATTATTTCTTAGCGGTTCTGATTTGTCTGTTCATTGTGCGTTCCAATTTAATGTGTGCTCAGTAGGCTAATCTGGGTGAGCTACGATGATCTACGACGAACATTCAAAGATTTATTCATTCATGATAGCAGCTACGTAGAAAGTTAATAATATAGGAGCTCATTAAATGGTTTTCACCACCTCATGGAGAGACCCTACAGGTCCTCGCCAGAGTATAAGTAATATAAATAAATAAACAATTAGATAAATGTTATTGTTTAATTAATTCATAGTGTGTTGTATAGAAACAAACTTTGGGTGATTAAAAGGGAGACGGGAGTTAAAGTAGTATTTTGAGGAATCTGAAACTAAAGGGGACATTAATACTCATTAACTATATTCTCAATCAAATGGACATAAAATGTCAAGCGTTTATTTCTGCTAAATTAATTCATCATAATGATTTTCTAGTTCAGGTTTTGAGATCCATTTATGATTCAGATTCTTCTCAGGAAATTGTTCAGATTCTATTAAGCCCTCGGAATGGGTGAAAACACTGTCTTGCAGTGCTTCATTTAACAGGCGTTTTCATACCAATCTTTGAATTACTAGTGTGGTTTCATCAAAGCACTTATGTTAAATGAGACATGAAACGTAAATTTGCTTAATCACTGAAACACTGAAGTGAACTCTTACGTAATTTGGTCGGCTGCATGATTAACTTCTATGTTTAAACATGTTAGAGGTTGAAATATCTGGTTAGCAAAAGACTCCACCCATTGCAAAAGGAAACTCAGAAACAAGTTTGATATATAAAACGATTGGTCTTTGGTTTCCCACCAGAGATTGGATCCACCAGCTGTCTTCCTCCACGTTATTGTTCTGGGGGAAGTGCAAATATTGTATGATGAACGCTTGGGGCAAATTCAACCTAGGCCTAACATGCATGTTTTCAGAAGAACGGTTAGTAATATATGCTGTACTGACTAGGTCTGTTTATGAAAATGTAAATGACACAAGCTGAAGCAATTGTACTTTTTTTTTTTTATTCAAAACAATTATCCAACCCAATCTGACATGTTCCTTATTACAAGGGTAAGGGACACAATAGGGAGGCTTCACAGAGACAGTGTTGTTAACTGGTTGGATAATTTACTTTAATACTGCCAGTTCTTGTTATCCCAGCCACAGCATCCATATACCAGAGTATGTGAGCGTAGTTGAGCTGCCGGAAATCCCGCTCTTTGCTCTCAGAGTAAGGCCTTCTTGGCAAATAGAATCAAGAAATTACTATAGTTTTCTTGGTTAAATAAACAGGTATTACTTTTGTACATTAAATATTTTTGCTGTCACTAGTTATTAAGGAATATGTATGATTTCTGTTTAAATTGGCTAACTAGCTATCCTTAAGAGTTGAATCATTTTAACATTTAACAGTCCTTTTTACTGAACTAATTAAATGGCATAGAGAAAATGGGCATCATGGTCAGACAGGCAAGTTCGCTTAGTTGTATGCGCATTGCGACCAGGTTTGTTGCTAGTGAAATCTTGACAGCCAGATGAAGAAGTTAATGGGGTTTATTTACTTTTTCCTCATAAATGTTGGCTAATTATAGCGGAATAGTTTCTATAGTTGTGTACTGTAGGCTGTCCCTTATTCGCCCCCTGCAAATCCAATAGATTACTATATGTTGCTGACAATGAAATAAAGTCTACAACTTTCGTATGTAATAATGATCAGCCGACTTCCTGCATTAAAAATGTGTCCGAACTGTAGTTATTTTGTATAATTGTAAATAGCCTTTCTTTTGTTGTTTTTAGTGTACTGTATCATAAAATCTGACTTAACCATTAAACTCATACTTGCGTCTATATTTCTGGATTTGCAAAACTTTATATTAAAGGGGTACAGTACACCGATCAGCCATGACATTATGATCACCTGCCTAATATTGTGTAGGTCCCCCTTTTGCAAATCAAAACAGCCCTGACCTGTCGAGGCATGGACTCCACTAGACCTCTGAAGGTGTGCTGTGGTATCTGGCACCAAGACGTTAGCAGCATATCCTTTAAGTCCTGTATGTTGCGAGGTGGGGCCTCCATGGATCAGACTTGTATGTCCAGCACATCCCACAGATGCATGATTGAAATGAGATCTGGGGAATTTGGAGACCAAGTCAACACCTTGAACTTGTTTTTGTGTTCCTCAAACCATTCCTGAACCAGTTTTGCTTTGTGGCAGTGTGCATTATCCTGCTAAAAGAGGCCAATGCCATCAGGGAATACCATTGCCATGAAAGGGTGCACATGGTCTGCAAACATGCTTAGGTAGGTGGTATGTGTCAAAGTAACGTCTACATGAATGGCAGGACCCAAGGATTCCCAGCAGAACATTGCCCAAAGCATCACACTGCCTCCGTCAGCTTGCCTTGTTGACACAGTGCATCCTGGTTTCATGTGTTCTCCAGGTAAGCGACGCACACGCACCCGGCCATCCACATGATGTAAAAGAAAACGTGATTCATCAGACCAGCCCACCTTCTTCCATTGCTCTGTGGTCCAGTTCTTATGCTCACGTGCCCATTGTAGGCGCTTTCGGCAGTAACCACAGGGGTCAGCATGGACACCCTGACTAGTCTGTGGCTACGCAGCCCCATACGCAACAAACTGCGATGCACTGTGTGTTCTGACACCTTTCTATCAGCACCAGCATGAACTTTTTCAGCAATTTGAGCTACAGTAGCTCGTCTGTTGGATTGGACCACACGAGCCAGCCTTTAATCCCCATGTGCATCAATGAGCCTTGGCCGCTCATGACCCTGTCGCCGGTTCACCACTTTTCCTTCCTTGGACCACTTTTGATAGGTACTGACCACTGCAGACTTGGAACACCCCACAAGGGCTGTTGTTTTGGAGATGATCTGACCCAGTCATCTAGCCATGACAATTTGGCTCTTGTCAAAGTTGCTCAGATCCTTACACTTGCCCATATTTCCTGCTTCTAACACATCAACTTTGAGGACAGAATGTTAATTTGCTGCCTAATATATCCCACCCACTGACAGGTGCTATGATAACGAGATTAACAGTGTTATTGACTTCACCGGTCAGTGGTCATAATGTTATGGCTGATCGGTGTATATTGCATCTGTAAAACTGCAAAACAAGAAAATATTTATTTTATTAATTTAATAAACTTAATTAATTGTTAGATTGCACTATATTACTTACAATATGGAAAGTAATATATTTAATAACATAAATAATTGACTGAATGTGCCACAAAAATGGTTCCAATGGTTAAGAGATCCAGTAATAGTCTGTTATACTGCTGTTACATATGTATTATTCCAACAGAAAACATACCATACTGTCCTTGAAAGGGAGGAAAACCAAACTAAAATTAAAATAAATTACAATGAAAATCCTAATGTGGTACACAAATTCCAACAAACAGAACAAATATGCAATAACTTTTGAATACAAAGAAAATCCTAAATAAGTATGATTCATGTACAGTTGTTACATCTTCTCAGTTATGGATCTTATCAATAAAGCTCCATTAGTTAAATTATCTTCAGCAGTGGAAAACACTGCATGATATTTTCCTGCGGTTTGGGTACTCCACCTTGCTGGAGGCAAATATTGACTTACTGAGCATTACCTTTGTGTACAAACTCATATGCATGTGCTCCTACATCTCCACCATTATGATCATAGTTATATTTGGATGGTTTGTTTGGGTGGTTCTTTGACCATATTGGACAGCAGTCCTTTCAGCTTTTGAAAAGCAGATGTAAAAATCATTACAGCACATGTACTAGTAGGGGAGAGTGGGGTAAGTTGTCACACTTTTCACACTGTATAACATTTACAAGGCACAATACATCACAATGGTATAAATGTCATACCAAATGAAAGAAGGGAGTCTTGGGCACATTTTGTATTCATTACATCTTCATATCTTATTTCATTACAGAATTGGAGACTGTTAAATAGAGAGTGTGCAATTGGACAATTTGTCCCATCAGTGGGTAAATTGTCACACTACATAGGGTAAGTCATCAACATTGGATTATCAACAAATAAGAACACAACTTATTAACTTATTATTGTGAATATTGATTTCAAATTCAAAACCAAATTCAACTTAATTAAAGAGTTGCCTAGGGAATCTGGCAAATCATTTCAATCAAAATAATAATGCTGGCCTAGCAACTGCGACTTCACCTGCCTCACTGCCTTTAACATTATTTCAGGTGGTGTGCAGTGATTTTCTGTCTTTTATAATTTCTAACCATCTTTCATTCCTTCCCTTTTCCCTTCCTTCCTTTCTTCTTTCCTTCAAAAACACATTTCCTCATTGAAACTGCATATTCATTACAGACTAATTACACCCTCCTCCCTGTCAACTTGTTTCCACAATGCAATTCATAATACCACACAAAATTCATGACGCAGTATGAAGTAACGTGTGTGTGTGAATGTACTGTCTCATACAGTAGGCAAGTAGTGTGTTAGTAGATGCACAGACACACACCAGAACAGTCTTGTGTAGTCAAGGTAGATGTCTGCTGCTCTAAACCATATATATATATATATATATATATATATATATATATATATATACTGTAAGAATCCATTTACAGTAACATTTAATACTATTATCAGAGCTGATTACACAATATTACAATGTTTTTGAGCATGTTCTATGTGTCTATGTATACTTGGGCAAGTTGTCACATGTGAAGACTTGACCCAAGGTAATTTAGATAACTTGCCCAAAATGTGTGCTAATGTTGGCTAAATCTCAAGGTTAGCTCAAGATAGCTATCCTTGAGATTCTCCTCTACTCAGTGCAATATTCTAATTTTGAATATTAATGCCTAACAAAGTTTTCTTGCATAGAATGTAAAGTGGTATTTTTTTTACTTTTGAAGGGGAAAAAATAAACTTGTGCTCACCAAAGATTAGAGTGATCTTGGCCACATGTGAACAGAAAGTTGACCATAGAACATGTAGTCACACAAAGTAGCTATTTGATTTTTGAGAGAGCACCTCTAGTGTTGGAGGTATGAACAGTGTGACAACTTACCCGTGTGATATTTTACCCCGCTTTCCCCTACATGTCTGTATTCAAACTGAAGTTTACAAACACAACTTAAAATATTTTCTTGTGTCATCTTTTTATCTATCACATTTATCCAGTTGGTCTCTTGGGCAGGTTCAGGAGAGACAAAATTGAATTATATAAGCAAAGATGCACATCTTACCTAACCCTTTTACTTCTGATAGCACTCCGAATTTCACCACGAAGTGTTTGCTGGTGATTTATGTTCTTTCGTTTTTAGGGAAATAAAACCACATTACATTGCATAGGTTTTCAGTATAATGTATCGTGATATTGCGTTTTCATTATTAGTTGAGGCACCAGCAGGTACCAGTAGCAAAGCTATTTTACTGTTGCGAACTTTTCTTAGCAAGTATGCCATTTTGTCGACGCTAGTGACGTAGGGCTCCCATGCTTTGAATGTGGGAGGACGGAGCAGAAATTCTAAGGCATACATAGCATTCTCAGTAGGTCAGTTGCGCAAGCGGAGAATTCCTCTCACCGTATTTAGCATCCCGTCTATCTGAGAGTTTGTCCTCTCACCTTTTCCATCGAGACAATTAAGAAAAATGTAATTGGAATGTCTGTCTGCATTTTCTTTTGCGAAAATCGAATTTTAATTTTATGAAGAATAACATTTCTGAGGATCAAGGCGAGGCGAGACTGTACAATCTCTATAGCTCAGTGAGTATCTCGCTGTTTCTGATTGTGCTGCTCAGGAAATGCTTGAAACTGCTGCATGAATGGTCGTGCGTAACTCTGGGTATTGCAGAATATTGCGAAGCAAGCCCCCGACTAACAATGTGCCCATTCAAGCCTGTCCCCGAGTGTGTCTGGTGACTGATTCCTGGTTTAATATGGCTTTTGGATTGTAACGAAGATCAATGGAGAGTCCTACGCGTCCATGCGCCTTGATTTGTTAATTTGGGTTTGCATGTCCCCTCTGAAATTCCCTACACCAATGCTCATTGCACGTTGATGCTGGATAATTCAGCACAATTATTGTAAAAATGCTGAACAGCGTCTTTTTGCTTAGCATTTTAACTGTGACCAGTTTCGCATCGAAGACAGAAAGCCGCAAAACTTCAAAAGACATTTGTAAGAACCGCTGCTCCTGTGAGGAAAAGGAGAATATTTTGAGCATCAACTGTGAAAACAAAGGATTTACAACGGTTAGTCTATTTCAACCGCCATCGAACAAAATCTGCCAACTCTTTCTCAATGGAAACTTTCTTTCGAGACTAAATCCGAATGAGTTTATCAATTATGGTAATGTAACATCCCTTCATCTGGGAAACAACGGATTGCAGGAAATAAAGACTGGAGCTTTTACAGGATTGAGATTTTTAAAACGACTTCATCTTAACAACAATAACTTGGAAATAATCAAAGAGGACACCTTTGCTGGTTTAGAGAGTTTGGAGTATTTACAAGCAGATTATAATTACATCAGTGCCATTGAAGCAGGTGCATTTGGAAAATTAAATAAGCTCAAAGTACTGATTCTCAATGACAACCTCCTTCTATCTCTTCCCAACAATGTATTTCGATTCGTTATGTTAACGCATTTGGATCTAAGGGGGAACCGGCTTAAGATTCTGCCTTTTGCTGGTGTTCTCGAGCACATAGGCGGTATTATGGAGATCCAACTGGAGGAGAACCCATGGAATTGCACCTGTGATCTGATCCCTTTAAAAGCCTGGCTGGACACTATCTCCGTTTTTGTAGGGGACATCGTGTGCGAGACCCCCTTTAGATTGCATGGCAAGGACATTACCCAATTGATTAAACAAGATTTATGCCCCCGAAGAAATGCTGGTGATTCTAATCACCGCGCAATGCAGCCCCCTTCTGATTCCCAATACCACGGCCTCTCTCCCACCCTGCACCCCGGTTTCACTCCAACAAAACCCCCAAGGGCCTCCCGCCCCCCTAAAATAAGAAATCGCCCCACACAACGGGTGACGTATAGTAAGGACAAACAAGTATTTGGGCCTATAATGGTTTATCAGACAAGGTCCCCCGTTCCGATGACCTGCCCTATTATTTGTGTCTGCACCTCTCAGAACCCAGACAGCGGATTAAATATCAACTGCCAGGAGAGGAAATTGCATAACATAACAGAGCTTACCCCTAAACCCTCATATCCAAAGAAATTGCATTTAACAGGCAATTACTTACAGACTATATACAGAACAGACCTAACCGAATACAGCTCACTAGAGCTCCTCCACTTGGGAAATAATAGGATAGCTATTATTCAGGATGGAGCCTTTGAAAACCTGGCTAATCTACGGAGACTTTATCTCAATGGCAATTACATTGAAAGTCTATCCCAGTCATTATTTGCGGGGCTGCAAAGTCTTCAGTACTTATACATGGAGTACAACGTTATCAAGGACATTTTACCCCATACGTTTAACTCGTTACAGAATTTGCAGCTGCTGTTCCTCAACAACAATCTATTGAGATCCCTACCCGACAATGTTTTTGGGGGGACTATGCTGACAAGACTAAACCTGAGGAACAATCACTTCTCGCACTTGCCGGTGCGCGGTGTACTCGACCAGCTTTCCGCATTTATTCAGATCGACCTGCAGGAGAACCCATGGGATTGCACCTGCGACATCGTTGCTCTTAAAAACTGGATGGAGCTGTCCAGTACCAGCGTAGTTGTAAATGAGATCACATGTGATTCACCCTCGAAACACGCAGGTAGGCTGCTTAGGTCCCTGCGTAACGATGCAATTTGTCCCGAGCCTAACGAGGTCACAGTAACCAAGGCCCCTACAGTCAGTCCCAGCACTGACTCCACTCCTCCCACTTCCATCACGCCCACAGACGAGCAGATTCCCGAGACGCACGCGGAGGTGCCCCTATCTGTTCTTATTCTCGGACTGCTCGTGGTGTTCATTCTGTCAGTCTGTTTCGGGGCTGGTTTGTTCGTATTCGTCCTCAAAAGACGCAAAGGAGTTGATAGCGTTCCCACCAGTACCAATAATTTAGATTTAAACTCATTTCAGGTACAGTATGGTTCATATAGCACGGAGCCCACTGCAGATAAAACAGAGACGCATGTTTATAACTACATTCCTCCTCCCGTTGGTCAGATGTGTCAGAACCCCATCTACATGCAGAAAGACAGTGAGCAAGTGGCCTACTATAGGAATCTAAGAGAACTAAGCTTCAGCACTATCATGGACACTAAAAAGTCGGAACCCCCAAGCCCTTATACCATAAGTACAGTGGAGTTCATTGAGAAACAATCTTGTGCCAATCGAGAGCCGGAGCTGCTTTATCAAAACATTGCAGAGAGGGTTAAGGAGCTTCCGACTGCAGGGGCTCTGAATTATAATTTTTGCACTTTACCGAAAAGACAAATACTTCCTCCATATGACACGACTAGACGAAACAACCAGGACAGGTTGAATAAAACTGTTCTCTATGGAACTCCACGAAAATATTATGTTGAACAATCAAACAATGAACACCCTTTGCTGCCTGGGAAACTAAAAACAGAACCGGACTACCTCGAAGTTCTGGAAAAACAAACAGCAATGAGTCAGTTGTAAGACATTGACCTAATTACCATAATCGCACATACCTATCATCGATATGTATGCAGGCCTATTGTATGTACTCCACAAATTGACGAGTCCAATTGAAAGCAACCTAAGTATTTTCTCTTCTTTATTTACAGATGTATTTGAGTAAACGTATATGCAGTTATTATTTTACTGGAGATTTAAATTATTTCTTTTACTTGAAATACATAGGCCGTAGCAGGTACCGCAAGAACTATGTAAAATAGGCTATGTTGTGCATTTTATATTCTATATTTTATCTGTGGGAACGAATATCTTTTTTTTAGAACAACAGACGTGAGTAATATTATGAAATGACATTCCTGTACATAACAGCCTATCGATGGTGAGTGTGAAACACATGTACTGGTTCCGTCCACTTGGCGATCTATTAGTTCCTGAAGTGCCTTTGCACTCCACGTATTTTACCTTCGCTTTCTGCAAATTTAAATTTTATAAATGCTGTATTTTAAGAATCTTTATGTAAAATATAATTGTCCAATACATTAAAGAATATTGAGGAGGTTAAGATAGTATGGTAGCGAATATGTTTTGAATATATTTCAAGATATACACTTTAGAGGATTGTATACAATATGTGCAGTACACTGTAACATAAGCCCCATCCAATTTTCACTGACGCACTTTGTCTAGTCTGAAACTTGAAATGAGCATTGTTAAGATTTCGTCTGTCTGCCAGTTTCTCTCTCTCTCTCTCTCTCTCTCTCTCTCTCTCTCTCTCTTTCTCTCTCTCTCTCTCTGTGTGTGTGTGCGTGTATGTGTGTATGTGTGTTTGTTTTCTGTTGCGCGCTAGCGTGCTCATGTGAGGAAGCGGGTGTCTGGTTTAAGCGCAGTAGCACTTCTATCTTTAATGGAATCTGTAGGACATCTTGTATTGAAGAGGAATTGCCTCAACGCTTATGGCTGAATGACCGATGTGCATGCAATTTAACGACAAATGGTTATAGGACCTTCACAGGAATACCTCAGGACTACCCATTCGTTTTACACATACATTTTCTGATCTGTAGTGCCCTCTACATTTACCTGCTTTGATTTAAATTTCTCCTCAACTACTGCTCCCCAGTAGCCTACTTGAAAAGCACAACATAATTATTAGTTCTCAACGCTCCTTACACCCAAAATGATTTGTTTGTAGTGGACAAGTTTTTATCTAGCCTTTTACTACATATTTTGAGGTCTGCTGTGGACCTACCTTCTCCAGATCCATTGTTTCGCTATCCATGGTGCTGATATTTTGCCGCTTGCTACTAATGGTGTACAGTGTCCATGGATTCTTAGACTTTTCACTGGGTTTTTTATTTCACATTGACTTATTTATGAGTTCACTGTGTTATCATATCGAAATAAGTATACTGAGAACCAAATCAAGTGTGATTTGATTGATAGGTGGATGTGTTGCTTCATATTTTGAATACACAACAATACGAAAATGTTTATGTGAGTCTTACAATCATGGTATTTTGCTTGTAAGTTAGCTTGTGCTTGTGGGTAAATAGCAGAGGCTATTTGAATTGGTATGAGTGAGACTGAGTGAAAGTGCTGTTCATCCCTTCTGAAACAGAGTGATTTTCTTTCCTGGTCACAATGGGCCTCTGTGTTGCTGTTTACTGATGCTGTGTAGAATGAGAGGGTTGGACATGTCTAGCACACCAATGAGGCAGCTAGCTTCCTCCCTCCCTTCCCGTCCGCTCCTCTTATTACACATGGGACTGAGAGGAGGAGAGATGGCAATGGCATGCAATAGCTTTACCACAGAAACTATCAATCACTCTGGTCAGTTCGCACCGGTAGATAGGATAACATATTTTAAAGTGACATACAATTTGAAGTTGAATTTTATGTTTGTGGATGAGTTAATAAATTGATTTTTTTTGGGCACATAGTTTGCACTTTAGTTTCATTGGGGTAGTTTGTCACGAAAGATGTAAATCCTTGAATATTGGAAGCAATTATAGCTGTCTTTATTTATCAACATATTGTAACTGATTCAAACTCAGTTGACTCTCTTTAATTTAAATCCACAATGCACTGTGAGTGCTTACTTAATGGAGTAAAAAATAAACAACATATATCAGTGTGTATGTACAGAATACCTGGAAATAATACATATACATACGCACACATACGCACACACACACACACACACACACACACACATATATATATATATATATATATATATATATATATATATATATATATATACACATATAAGTTATTAGGAAGGTATAGAGTTGACCCCTACACCCATTGTCATATTAAATAACATGACTTCACAAAGTATGTTTCATGCTACCTGACTGGCTGAAATTCCAGATTTTATTTTCAAACAGCTCTTATACAAAACAGGAATTATCATAATTGTCAAAATGAGTGTTATTTAGAAGAAAACAGGATAATCACATTTTGGTCTGCATATGGTTGTCCGTTGTAGACGAAGGTTCTGCCTTCTTATGCTAAGGACTTGTGGGGAAATAGAAGCAATCAACTGAGACTGCTATTAGATGCTTGCTTTCTGCTAGGGGTCTCTTGGGCAATCCTTGATATCGTCAGAAATGCTGTTGGGCAGGTTTATGCTTATGCTCCTTTTGGATTTGTGATGAGGCTCAAGAGTGGCTCATGTTTGTTGTATGATACTGAATCTCTTTGACATGGAGACCAAGACAGTGTTAGAAGCGTAGAACGTCAATATTTCTCTTTCACTGGGATTGGACTGAGTTGCAACCAATAGTAACTAAGTAAGGAAGCTGGAATATATTGTTTGAATGGTATAGCAAGGTCTAGGAGTGTATGTATAAATGCTTTCCCTCTACAGAATATGGATATTGCTGCTAAAGCAATATTTGATATTAATAATTAGTTACTGCTAAAAGTAGTCGAGTACACAACCCAGTTCATTGAAATACTCAGCCATATGCTAAAATATTAGCCATGGTTACATTACATTCTGCTTAAGGCAACAATTTATATTAGAATTAACAAGCAAATTATACAGTAATAACTGTAGTAACAACATACATTGTTATTGCTATTTATATTGACATTTTAATCATTAGCAGATGCTCCAGTGAGAGTTATCGGAGAAATTAAAGTAAAGCATCTTGCTCAAGGGAACATCAACAGATTTGACCTTGTTGGCTCTGGGATTTAAAACAGCGACCTTTCTTACAATTTATTATGACTTCAGACTTTAGGGTGTCACAGTGCAAGGGAGGCAGGACACAGGAGCAGGATTTTAGGGAATTTTCCTTTTAATTTTCTTCTTCATGACGTATAACTGAACCAAAAACAACAAAAGGAGAGTCAAACCGCAAAACTGAAGCATACACACAAAAAATGACAGACAAAACTAAGGGGAAGGGCTACTTAAGTAGGATCCCTAATCAGAGGCAACAGGGAGCAGCTGCCTCCAATTGGGGACACTTATCACAGTAGCACAGAGATAGCAAGAGGCCCCTCTGTGGTCAGGCCCTGACTGTGGTCCCCAGGCGCATGGAGATGACTAGAGGACCCCAGCCAGGACCTGGCACAGGGATTATTACATGCACAGGATAAATGACCAAAGCTAAACATAAGTGATTCATTTGGACATTATTTTAATCTGTCCCAATATTTTTGGTGCCATGAATGGAGACCTGTGTATAAAATGAGTTGTCGTTACTCCAATATGAATACTATTTACACAAATACTGTCAAATTAAAGCTGTAAATTTACACTTTTACCTCATAGAACTTGTTTGATTTCATATCCAACCTTTTGGAGTTGACATACAAAAGAATGCTTCACTTCAGCAATAATCTAACCTCAACCCAGTATTGCAGTAATTACGTAAAATTGTAACTTCCTTGTGAACCACGATTACATTCAGTATGAATATATCAGCGGTGCTATTACGTTCTGTATCAGCATATCCCAGTGCAATTGGTCCTTAATGACTTGTGATTAAGTTCAATATCAACAGAGAAGAACCATTTCCCTACCATCACTACCCAGCCACCAGAGGCAGTTACGAACATATCAATAGTTAAACAGAGTGGCTGTTTGCCAGGATGTTGTGGTTGGGGATGGTGGTCAAGCGTTTCCGAAACTGCCATTCAGTCCGATGATTGAGAGTTCGATTCCGGCGAGAGGCAAGACATGTTTTTGTAGAGCAATTGTGTTGTTTAGACAGGCGTTTTGTATTTTTGTAACCTTACCCGTATTTTTAACCTTCATCCTAACCCTGACCTCAGTACTGTGATGCCTTACCTCAAATGTAACTTAACCATAACCGTATTCCTAACCCTAACAACAGTACTGTCATGCCGCCAACGTAAACCCAAAGTTAACCTTAACTGGTTACCATAAATGTTATTCGTAACAAGTGATTTTTTTTATTTTCAATCGATTACGTTAATGACCAATATAATAGCAAGATGTTAAGGAGCAATGTTATAGCGAGTCACTAAGGACTAATAGCACTGGACATATGTTGATTTATGGTTGTACTGATTGTATGACCATAAATCGGACAATAGCACCAGTTTATGGTCATACTGATTGTAATTGCGGTTTACAAATAAGTTGTACATCAACGTAATTCCTGAGAGGTACGGTTGCGACCTTTACACTTATTTAAATATGCAGTCTGCAACTTCTGCAAATAACAAACTTTTTTCTAAACCTCTTATTTTGCGCTGATCTGGAATATTTTGTTAATTATGATAATATGATATGTCATTGAGCCATGAACATTTAATGTTTAATAGAGTGGTTTTGATGACTTAAGTTACATATTGGAACAAAATTGATATTGTAAACAATTTCTGAAGATGCATTTGGCTTTACAGCACCCTTTTTATAACACAGTTGTCCCAGGCAGCATCTTTTTAGACAATGGGATACTACATACAACCCTTTTTCCAAAAAACTTGGGACGCTGCGTAAAATGCAAATAAAAACAGAATGCAATGATGTGCAAATCATTCATCCCTATATTTAAATGAAAATAGTACAGAGACAACATATAAATGTTGAAACTGAGAAATGTTTTTGTTTTTGGAATAATACATTCCCATTTTCAATTTAATGCTAGCAACACAATTAAAACTAGTTGGGACAGGGACATGTTTACCATGGTGTTGCATCATCTCTTCTTTTAACAATACTCTATGAGCATTTGGGAACTGAGGAGACCAATTGCTGTAGTTCTGAAAGTGAAATGTATTCCCATTCTTGCTTGATATAGGATTTAGCTGCTCAATAGTTTGAAGTCTCCTTTGTCGTATTTTTCGCTTCATAATGTGCCAAATGTTTTCAATGGGTGACAGGTCTGGAAAGCAGGGACGCCAGTTTAGCAAGCGGACTCTTTCACTATAGAGGCAAGCTGTGGTAATATGTGCAGAATGTGGTTAGGCATTGTCTTGCTGAATTAAGCAAGGCCTTCCCTGAAAAAGACATTGTCTGGATGGCAGCATATGTTGCCCCAAAACCTGTATATGTTTTTCAGTATTAATGGTGCCTTCACATATGTGCAAGTCACCCATGCCATGTGCACTAATGCACCCGCATACCATCATGAATACTGGCTTTTGAACTGTGCGCTGATAACAAGCCGGATGGTTCCTCTCCTCTGTAGTCTGGACGACGTGGCTTTCATGATTCCCAAAAATAATGTAAAATTTTGATTCGTCCTCAGGACAGTTTTCTACTTCGCCTCAGTCCATCTTAAATGGGCTCAGGCCCAGAGAAGGGGGCGGCGTTTATGGATCTTGTTTATATATGGATTCTTATTTGCATTGTAGAGTTTTAACTTGCATTTGTGGATGCAGCGACGTACTGTGTTCACAGACAATGGTTTTCGGAAGTGTTCCTGAGCCCATGCGGTGATGTCCACTAGAGAATTGTCTGGTTTTAATGCAGTGCCGCCTGAGGGCCCGAAGATTACGGCTATCCAAAATTGGTTTGCGGCCTTGTTCCTTGCATACAGAGATTTCTCCAGATTCTCTGAATCTTATAATGATATTATGTACCGTAATTTTACATTGAGAAACGTTATTCTTAAATTGTTGAACTATTTGCCTGTGTAGTGTTTCACAGAGTGGTGAATCCCCACCCCATCTTTATTTCTGAAAGACTCATCCTCTCTGGGATGCTCTTTTTATACCAAATCATGTTACTGACCTGTTGCCGATTAATTAATTAGTTATGAGATGTTCCAACAGGTTTTTTTTTTAGCATCACACAACCTTTCCAGTCTTTTGTTGCCCCTGTCCCAGCTTTTCTGAAACATGTTGCTGGCATCAAATTCAAAGTGGGCATATATTTTTCTAGGAATAATAACATTTTGTTTTAACATTTGATATGTTAAATGTCTTTGTACAAATTCTCTATTGAATATAGGGTTTAAATGATTTGCACATCATTGCATTCTGTTTTTCTTCACATTTGTATATCATGTTTTTAAAGACCAAAAATTGAAATTCCATTTCGCTTGAATTTTTTATGTGAAAAAAAGTTGAAACCAATATTAGATTTTGTCTTACTTTGATATGTTGCGTTACTGTTTCATGTTTCTTAAATGGGCAAGGAACTAATAACTGGATTCTTATTGCACTGAAACACTTCATAATGAGGTTGAAGCCAACAATCGTGGATACCATCCTAAAAATACTGCAGAAGACTAGTGCTGCACCTGTCAACTGAAACATTTGGAATCCAAGTGACTACACCTTGCACGCTATAATATAATAATTGAATAGTTAATTAATAAAATGTACTAAAAATCATCAAAACAAAAATATGCCATGTTCAACTTCATAAAAGATTATTTTTCTAGCTCAAAGCCGTTTTATCTTTTTGTGGTAATGCGCAGTATGCATCAGCAAGCAGGGAAACCAAAAGGAAACTCCGCTGCTTCATGGTGGATAGTAATCATTTTTAGCATTTTTAAGGAGATTGTGAAGTTAAAGGGTTTGTTTCAGAATTCAAGAAAATAAATAAAAACGTATCTTCATCTATGGACCGCTCCTTTAGATGGCACATCATGAATGAATACTTTAATATGTTTTTACAGGAAAAATAAGAATTTGTACATCATTCTTTGACCATGACCCTTAAATGTATAAATTCCCAAATTCAAAATCAAACACCCATATACAACACTGTTGAGGTATACACACTAACAAATAGTCAACATGCAATTATGATGTCGGGATGAATAGAAAGGGCCACAGGTAAGCTCACCTGTGTGATAACATCACAGAGAGGTAGAGGAAGAGAAAGAGAAAGAATGAGAGTAGGTAGATGAGAGAGGAAGATGAAGAACAGTGATCTGAAATTATAGTTTTGACACTGTTCTTGACCAATTTCTTGTACATGATATGACAAGTAGAAACCTGCACTAAGAGTACAACTAAACCTGAGCCGTTCCTATGTGCTGACCACCTAGTTATCTGTACTGAAGGTGTATGCATTAGCCATTAGACAGTACAGGATTACATAAACTTGAGACGTGTATTCAAATTCTAGTTTTCGACAATTGAGAGACGACAGCTGATGGTGAAACACCATGCATGATCTCTGAGGCCCTAAGACTAGTTATTCTGAGCATGATTTTCAACAGAAATCCAGTAAAGAAGAATAATTCAAGAAAAATGCACATTTTCTAAGTATACAGACCATCCGATAATATAGCTTGAGAAGTGAAAATCTTTATTTATTTTTATGCTCATAACCCTATTCCTGTCTATAATCACACACTTTATCCCTCTTGTCTTCTTGGCCTTAATGTTGAGTGTCAGTGAATTATGTAGCAAAACCTCCCACAAAATTAACAATAATGGTATTTGCGTATTTTTGTTACACATCAGCATACATTCTAGCCATATTTAACAATCTATAATATCATACAAAGTCCAGAATGCATAGGAGGAATTCTGGAACACATGGTTTCTATGCATTCATTCATTAACCTGTTCAGAAAAATGTTTGTTGTTTCTTCTGTGCAATAGGTGCAATTTTTATTTCATGCTTTTATGTGATTTTTTCAAGCATGAAAAAATGGATGTGAGTACAGTTTATCGTTGTGAGAAACTGAGTATTGGTCAATATGGGGTGAGTTTCAAAAAGTGCATTTACAGTATCAGTATTGAGATAGTGTAGTGCACATTCAGGAAATGTGTGTCAGGAGTTGTGAAAAATGTGTAATTTATTTTACCTCTATTCATACAGGAGAATCAAACTGATATCTAGGTCTCTATTACTGTTCAGCACTACAGTATATTTCTGCAAGAAAAACATAGATAGAAAATATACAAATGTGAAACATAAACAGATTAAATACATTACTAATAATGTATGACACATTTAAACTTCCTTATAGGGATGAGGATAACATAAGGTCACTCTGCAAAAGATTCCATAAGTGGAGGGCATAATAGTCAAAAGCAGTTTTGAATAGTAGTTATGAATAGGGCAGCAATATCTCTAAGACTAGCCAGCCCTTTCAAGCAATGTCTGGCCCTTTCGGAAGTCGGGGAATCCTAGCCAACTAATGCATATAAAAGAAACGTTGTGTGTGAAAGTTTGCACCAGTAATTAAGTGCAACATTAAAGATTAAATACAAAGGTATCAATTACACTGAATCATGCATATATAGCACATCACCAAGATCCAACCTAAGATCCACAAGGGAATTTTGTAGGAATTGTAAATCAAACAGTTAGTCCGGAAATGCTTGTGAAGGAGAGGAATGAGCTGTGTAAAGTATTGTGTCATCATAAATTAAATTGAAAATGACATAAAAAAAAAAAATTAGTTTCTCACTGAGTAAAAAGTTAAGAACTGTAATCATCCCCTGAATAATGCCTTTGTGAGAATGAACACGTTTTGATTTGACCCCATCCCTTAAAATTGCCGGTGCTCTATTGCTATAGGTATATTGCTCTATTGCTATAGGTATATTCTATAGGTATCCATGGCGATGTCCAAGGATTTCAGATTCTTCAGCAAAATGGAATGATCAACTGTATGAAAAGCCTGTCACAAAAACACAGTTTGATTACTCATCCAATGGTTTGGAAATATCATTTTCAACTAATGTATTTCCTGTTTCCTATGTTAAACCAGGATGATATCTGTTCGAAATGTATCAGATAAAACAATAAAGTAGTCAACACAGGGAAAACATAATTTGAAAGAGGACGTTTTGTGCAACATTAAAACAAGGGAAACTGTACGTGTGTGTGTGTGTGTGTGTGTGTCTTTTTTTTATCCACAGTAATTTGATGAAGAATGCACCAATTTTAGGACCGCTTTCAGGCATTAATGATGGGTCAGATTAGCCTAGACATTGATTGACTGCAGAGAACATCTGTTGCCAGACAGTTCCTCTACAATGTACAAGTGTGTGTCTAGTGCGTGTTCAATGAACACTGATGTGGTGATGGTTTAAACACAGACACAACCTCTATTTTAAACAAACCGAGTGAACAGAGGCTCTGGGACTCACTGCCATGACTAAGATCAATGGGATGCTTTCTGCATCTTTCCGTATGGCTGAGGGATAATCCAAGTGAACACAGCAGCCGTGTGGTAAAGAAATGAAGGAATTGTGATAGACTACAGACCTCGCCAAAGGTTAATTGAAACCACACCTGACCTTGTGTCCACTTCTTCTGGGGCACAGCACATTGATCTGAATTTTTAAAAAAGAGCATGAGAAATTGAAGTCAAACTCTATCTAATGGCTGTGAGAACAGGTGGTCACTGAAGTGAATATGATGAATGAGACGGGACGAATCTAAACTGAGTCCTTTACGCACAGAGGCCAGCTAGCATTTACTTCTGTGCATTCCTTACTGTACATATGAGGTTACATGTAGTATAGAAGATAAAGGAGGTGTCGAGGGGTAATGAAGACATATACGGTGCATTGTGCTGTAGTGAATGTATGGGTGTGTGAGACAAAGCACATTTAAAGCTACCATCTTCAACCACCCTTCCACCAGTCACGCGCAAATTATGCTGAGTTTTCAATGTCTTCAGTTTAAAATACTTTGAGACAGTATTAATAAGCCTTTCCTGTTCAATGTCTCCCATAACATTTGATCACTCCAATCATTATTCGGCACTTGAAGTGTGAAACAATAAGCCAATGTCCCAGGGAATAAATACTTTATTGGATTGTGCAACATGACATGGCAAATGGCTCCTCTAAAATCAAACCAGCCCCTTCTCCCACTGGTTAGCAGTTCAACCATTTGACCCTCACACAATAAAGCCTTCATGATTTCCATGCCCCCCCCCCCACAATTTTTCCAGGAAGTGCATGGATGCCTTTCTCCCGGCAGCATGGAAAATATTTTTAATTTTACCCCCTAGGAATGCAATGGAAATCAATGACTTGGTTGTCAGACCAATATAACTCTTGACTCTGTAATGGAGTGTGTTACGGTATATAGAATATTTAACATTGCATGGGACTGCCATATCATTGGTTTACTTTGTCATGCCTCCACCATACCTAGATATCCAACTATGTTTTTCTATTAATATTTTTGAATAGTTTCATCCATTACACACATCTGCATTTCAATATATAGTATATTTATAATGATCCACAATGCTGGAACATGACCAACAAAGTTGAATTGATATTGATAATGTAGCTACTTGTACCAGGTGTTACTAATGTGTTACAGTAGTACTTTTGGGAAGTTACATGGAGGTTTACTTGATCCTCATCAGTGGACTGAAATAACAGTTCTAATAATGTTGTGAATGACCTCTGACACACCAAACACATCATATTGGCTAACAGAAAGAGAAACGTGATGCTGAACCACTGAAAAAAACAACATTTTTTTCTAAACCATCAAAATTGCAATTGCCTGCAGGAAATGCTCACAATCCCATTTTTTGGCAGTGCATAAATCAATTCAACTACAGCTGGGTCTTCAAAGAGGCAATTGCATTTCCACATACAATTGTAAACAGCTGGTACTCTTTAAAAGATTCTTGCATTGAAATAATTCCTTCTGTGCTAAGTATAGTAGTAAAATCATAAAATGTGACCTCAAATAAGATTTATTTTACTACAAGAAAATGTATAATGACATTTTTCTTCTTCTGTCTAATCAGCCATTGAAGTTAATATTTTTTAATCTGTTTTGATTTGAAAATGTAATAGAAATGGTGGCCAAGGCTGTTCCAGTGGCTCCTTCTTCCAGTGCATACGCATGCACTGCTGCAGTGTGGGTTCAAATCCTGCACAATGGTCTTTCTGCAGAACAACTATGTTTTCTATTTTTTACCTTTGTTCATACAGGTTTTGTCAGTGAGATCAAATCTGTCCCAACCAAGATAGCAGTGTGTATGTACGTGTGTATGCGTGTGGTGGCTGGGGTGAAGTTATTGTATCTTTCCTGTCAAATAAAGCATTAAAATGAAAAACAGTATCAAATTTATATAAATAAAGTTAAAAACAATGTATCATCCTAAATATATGAATGTCCAACACTATACTATTCTGCCAAGTGTATGATTATACAGGGCTTACACTGCAACATGGAAATATTAACATGTGCTCTAGACATGTGTTACTGACTGTCTATACAAGAGAATAGCATAAGTGGCCCTCATTAGCTGTTCTCTGGACGCAGCAGCATAGTAATGGTTGATGGTTCAAATATCCCATCAAGTCAGGACTGCGCGTTAGTGGGACAGTGTCTTCATATAAGACTTTGTTTACCAGTTGAATGCAGCTGACCAGTGGCGCCCTTGAGGATGCATTTATCTCCGCAAACCACAAACATTACACTTCACATTCCATCAAACCTTAATTCAATAAAAACCCAGACGGAAGGCCAAGTGACGGGCCCACCACCAAGGCTGCGACAATCTATTTATACGTAGCGTGACTCAGATGAAGACAATACTATCCGTTTGACTTAAAGTTAACCCGTCTGCTGCTAATGCTCTGTGTTAGATGGCTGTAGGGCTAGATGCACTCTGTTACTCAAGTAAAGGACAACATATAACAAATCTTTATGGGTTTGAGTCACTGGCCCACAGTTTAATGGATTACGTTTCTTATTGGAACTGTGGATATTCCTTCAGTCCAGATTGCATTAGCTTACCATGTAACGCAGTATGTACACCATCTACTGTAAATTCATATGGGTGGTTGGATCTGTGAGTAGTGAATAAGCAAGGTTTTCTGTATTATGAAGTAAGATCTACTGAATGCCAGTGAAAAAACCGCCTGACAGGTTCACAGATCAGCCTACCTTCTCCACCATGTCTGACAATGATAAGTGATAGTACAGGTCCATCCATCTGAGGTTACAGCAAAATCTAAAGCCCTAAAACTTCCCTGTCTAGGTTGAGGCAATTTGTCAGGTAAGAAAAATCAAGTCTAAATTCTTCCTTTGAAGCTTGAGCGGTGCACAGCATTAGATTCATCGGTATCTGCTTCAAAACCTCTCTTATTTCATGCTTCCATCCAGCTAGCTGGCACACATCAAAACAGAACAAATATCCACTTGCGCTGTCCAACCACCTCTGGGTTTTGTGAACAAGTGGAATTGTGTGCTGAATTTAGAAATATTGTTATAAGCCAAGCCTGAAGATGGTTTATCACCGAAACTTAATTGGATATTACTCTGACATCTATGTGGGAAACACAGTAGACATATTTCACCAAATATCTATTTCTATATGATTCTCAACTGTTCAGCATGTCAGCCTGAACTAAATAACATGGCTTAAAACTTAATTTTGGCATAAACTAAAAAACTCCTTTGGTATGCATTAAAAAATCATATTCAGCCACAAAACCAACTTGAAATTTACTTGAATACTGAGTTCTTCAAATCTTCAAAGAACATCAAAAACCTATGTGCCGGTAGAAGAGGCTAAACCTGCTGTTTCTCAATAATGCAATACAGTGAATTCTACGTTTATAATTAATAAAATAAAAAATCCACACAAGCAGATATTGTTTAATCATTATTTATCCAAGTGGTAAAGTCCATAAATGTATGAAATGGTCATTTACGCATATTGACTGAATGGCTCTAATACTTCAATTGAAAGTGTTATACAAAACCTGTGTTTACTGAAGTACTAGATATCCAACGAAAATGTGTCATGTCCTCCAGAATTCTGTCCTCCTACGATACGGCACGACACGGAATGTCACCAAATGCCCATCATTATATTCCAGGTGGCTGCAGCCCACTGTGCATCGTTGAGAAATCTAAAAGACATCTAAAAGCTCTGTCTTTGTTCCATCTGTGTTCCTTAGTGGGGCTAATCACCATGCAATGGATTGTGCCACCAATTACAATGACACAAGTGACTTTCACGACCTGGTGCGCTCAGCGTGTACTACACTAAATATAAATTATTCACAGTGGTGGAGGTCCAATCAGCAATTCCTAGGCACAGGCAGAGGAAGATGATTCTGTAGAGCTGCCACTTTTGCTCAAACCTAGTCATTGTTCAACCCTGCTAATTCCATTCACATCAACCTGATTAACTGCATGCTCTTCCTACCATTGTTTACGAAATTAATAAGGCACAGTGGGGTGCGATATATAACCAATATACCACAGCTAAGAGCTATTCTTAGGCATGACTAAATACAGCCATTAGCTGTGGTATATTGGCCGTATACCACAAACTTCTGAGGTGCCTTATTGCTATTATATATTGGTTTCCAATATAATTAGAACAGCATATATATATATATATATAGTTGTGCTCAAAGGCTTGCATACCCTTGGAAAATTGATAATATATGTACCACTTGTAAAGAAAACATGAGTGAGCAGGCAAAACACTTTTATTTCTTTTATTTCTTTTGGGATTCACATTCAATTGTAGGTCATTACAGAATGGCACAATCATAAAACAAAAATTGAAAAAAATTAACTGACCCCTGTTCAAAAGTCTGCATACCCTTAGTTCTTAATACTGTGTATTGCCCCATTTAGCATCAATGACAGTGTGCAGTCTTTTGTAATAGTTGTCTACGAGGCCCTGAATTCTTGCAGGTGGTATATCTGCCCATTCGTCTTGGCAAAATGCCTCCAGGTCACGCAAAGTCTTTGGTTGTCTTGCATAAACCGCACGTTTGAGATCTCCCCAGAGTGGCTCGATGATATTAAGGTCAGGAGACTGTGATGGCCACTCCAGAACCTTCACCTTTTTCTGCTGTAACCACTGGAGGGTCAACTTGGCCCTGTGCTTAGGGTCGTTGTCGTGCTGGAAAGTCCAAGAGTGTCCCATGCGTAGCTTTCGTGCAGAAGAATGCAACTTTTCTGATAACATGCTGCATTCATCTTGCCATCAATTTTCACAAGATTCCTTGTGCCTTTAGAGCTACACCCCCCCAAAACATCAGTGAGCCACCACCATGATTCACAGTGGGGATGGTATTCTGTCTACTATAGGCATTTGCAAGGCTTTGGTTATTTTTTTATATCTTTTTCCATCTTTATAAAGATCTATTACCTTGTTACGCAGGTCTTTTGACAGTTCTTTTCTGCTCCCAATGGCTCAGAATCTATCTGATTCTGTAAAAAGGCCAAACTTTCAAGGGTATGTACACTTTGGTCACGGCCATTTGGGTGATTTCTGTTATCATTATGATTTAAAAGGGAGCCAAACAACTGTGATAATAAATGGCTTCATATGATCACTAACCTTAAATAAAAGACATTTTTTTTGCATGATCAGTCATATTTTCAAAATCTATGAGCACAACTGTATGTATGTATGTATGTATATATATATATATATATATATATATACACACATTACAGTTCAAAAATTTGGGGTCACTCAGAAATGTCCTTGTATTCCATGACAACATACAGTATTTCACAGAAGTGAGTACACCCCTCCCATTTTTTGTAAATATTTGATTATATCTTTTCATGTGAAAACACTGAAGAAATGACACTTTGCTACAATGTAAAGTAGTGAGTGTACAGCTTGTATAACAGTGTAAATTTGCTGTCCCCTCAAAATAACACAACACACAGCCATTAATGTCTAAACCGCTGGCAACAAAAGTGAGTACACCCCTAAGTGAAAATGTCCAAATTGGGCCCAATTAGCCATTTTCCCTCCCCGGTGTCATGCGACTCGTATGTATTACAAGGTCTCAGGTGTGAATGGGGAGCAGGTGTGTTAAATTTGGTGTTATCGCTCTCACACTCCCTCATACTGGTCACTGGAAGTTCAACATGGCACCTCATGGCAAAGAACTCTCTGAGGATCTGAAAAAAAGAATTGTTGCTCTACATAAAGATGGCCTAGGCTATAAGAAGATTGCCAAGACCCTGAAACT
>JACXGI010001067.1:0-58978 GCA_016801175.1 Esox masquinongy | reverse complement strand
TATTTGTCCTCTTGCTAATTGAGTTGTGCACCGAGGCCTCCCACTCCTATTTCTATTCTGGTTAGAGCCAGTCTGCACTGTTCTATGAAGGGTGTAGTACACAGTGTTGTACGAGATCTACAGTTCTTGGCAATTTCTCATGTGGAATAGTCTTTATTTCTCAGAACAAGAATAGACTGATGAGTTTCAGAGGAAAATCCTTTGTTTCAATTGCTGATGCTTCACATACTCAACTAGTCTAAAGAAGGCCAATTTTATTGATTATTTAATCAGCATCACATTTTTCAGCAGTGCTAGCATAATTGGAAAGGGTTTTCTAATAATCATATAGCCTTTTAAAATGATAAACTTGGATTAGCATGCTAACTGTATTTCGTTGTACTGTACTCATACTGTTCAATGACAATAAAGTTGAATCTCTTTCTCAAAAAGCAAACACAACGTCCCATTGGAACACAGGAGTGATGGTTGCTGATACTGGGCCTCTGTATGTCAATGTAGATATTCCATTAAAAATCTGCCGTTTCCAGCTAAAATAGTCATTTACAATTAACAATGTCTACACTGTATTTCTAAACAATTTGATGTTATTTTAATGGGCCAAAAACTTGCTTTTCTTTTGAAAACAAGGACATTTTTAAGTGACCCCAAACGTTTGTATGGTATTATATATCACAATCATGTCTTATATGATCCCATCATCAAACAAAAAAAATTTTAAACCCATTTTATGCTAAACTCAAATTACACACCTTATTTTACTTATAGCATTTGCACTTGAGCCTCTGAATTCAAATCAACTATGAAATTCTCATACCTTTTTTTCTTAGTTCTACAGTACCAAGTAGTATCCTATAATTCTGATGGTATCTGTGGGACTCGCCTCCAATTGATTTCCCTGCTGCCAGCTGCCAGTCACATGCTGAAAAAACTTATTGTGCCTTGGAGAATGACAGCATACTTCATTAACTCTATAAGTGGAACCGAAGCAATTACTGGATACAAACACTGACCCCATCTGGAGTTTGTCTACATAGAACCTATTATATAGGGTTCATTAATTTGACTGTATCTGGCATTAGGAACCTCCATTTAAGTTGGGGAGAAAAGAAGAACCAGAACAAACATTGATTCCTGCGTTGGAACTTAGGTGGATATTTATGAGTTAGTCACCAACAGCAGCACACAGAGAAAACAGACAAGATGCCTTCCACTAGTCTCCCTGTTCTGAGTTCATGTTGTATGTGTTCTCAAGAGGCAAAAACAATCATTTCACTGCACCTCCATGTGTTCCAGAATTTGCACCATCAATGTATATGAAAAGAACGGATATCAAACGCACAGGAGATGCATGCCCTCGGGCCATAATGTTATGTGTCTTGCCGACAGACAATCCCATAGGGGTGAATAATCTGCGTTGAGGGGCCGTGCTGCAGCATCCCCAGCACCCCTACTTCCTACACCTATGGGGGCACTGCAAGCCACCAACACTTGAAATTTAACACAAGAAGACAAGAGGGAAAAGTTAAGTGTTTTTAGACAGAAATAGGTTTATAGTCACATAAATACTTGTGACCTCAGTGACCTGTATCTGACCTGGGCCAGAGACTTTTCAAACTTTATTTTCTTGAAAAATGCCATTGTCTTGATTTGTTCTTCTTGACTGTATTTCTCAAAACATGTAAGGCTGTTTTCGACAAGCTCACAATGACTTGTTCTTGGGCTTCAGAAACCGTGCATGGACAACCAACATCAAACAGCATCTCTTAATTTGACAAAAAGAAAAAGTGTATTTTATTGAATATCAGTACTCAAGTTCATGTAATTTGGCTGCACTGTCCTACATGTGCGAATGCAAACTAATTCAGAATACAGAAAATTGGATGGTCAGCACAGTATTCAGTTTACTTACAGTAAGAAACCTATTTTTATTTCTGATAGTCCAGACAAGTCAAGTCAATTTATTTATAACACACATTTAAAAACAACCAATGCTGAACAAAGTGCTGTACAAGGTTGTGCAATCTATCAAAACATACAACAATAAATAAAAACAAAACAAACAAACAAACAAAAACAAGAAACAAACAAGATTGTTAAGCACGAATGTCCATAAACTGACTCGAACACCAAAGAATAAAAATACATTTTAAGATGAGCCTTAAATGTCTCAGTGGTGGAGGATGACCTGATAATGATGGGCAGTTTATTCCACAGTCTAGGGGCCACAACCGAAAACGCATGATCAACTTTTGTTTTCATCCGAGACTGTGGAATGGCTAAAAGGAACTAATTTGACGATCTAAGGGGGCTGGAAGAGTGATACAGCGTAAGGAGATCTGAAGTATACAATGGAGCCAATCCAAGCAATGCCTTAAAAACAAGTAACAGCACCTTAAAATTGATTCCATATTTGACTGGTAACCAGTGAAGAGAGGCCAATATCGGGAGATATGGTCCCTCTTCCTGGTACCAGTCAACAATCCAGCAGCCGCATTCTGGACAAGCTGCAAGCATGATAATAATGAATGACAAATTCCAGATTATAAGGAATTGCAATAACCAATTTGAAACGATATAAGTGCAGTTATAACAATCTCCAAGTCCTTAAGACAGAGGAAGGATTTTAGTTTTGCAGTAGATGAAAAAAGCTACCTTTGACAACAGAATTAATTTGCGCAGACAGTTGATGCAACAATGAAATGGCTTAGGTGTGGCTGTACTCTTTGTCCAGTTTCTCTCATTTTCATACTACATAAATGAACATGGCAAAGTAAACTGTCACACATGTCATTAGAGATCATTATTGCCTACTTACTAATTGTGTTTGTTAACATTAACACCTCAACAACTGTTTGTGGAAAGTGTTAGAATTGAGATTATTTGAGTTTGGTTATTGAATGACAATGTTCTCTACTTGACAACATGGTGACAACATGTGTTTTACAAAGTCAGCTGTGTGCAGAGTTTTGCAAAAAGTGTGAATGAAACAGCGATTTGTGTTTAAACAGATGGTTACGGGTTGGGGTTAACGGTCTTCCTTCTGGAATTCAACAAAATGGTTAGTGAATATTGTTCATAGAACCATTTTTAATGTGTTAGTGATATCTGGCTATCTAAGGATTAAACTGTAATAGCTGGCTGTCTAAGGATTCTGATTAACACATACCATGCTTTTGGAGAAAGAAATGCAAAGAGTTTACCACTGAGACGAGTGGATGAAAGCATATTCAACAGCCATAATGTGCGTGTGAGCACTTCTCTGGGAAAACAACGAGAATAAGCTCTGCTAATTTGATTCCAATCATAGCAGCTGGCTCAATAAACACCCCACCTGTGTCTTTACTGACAGTTAAATCAGCCAATTGAGCACTCTGCTCAATGACATAAGAATGTCTGGTGTTAACTTTCTCCGGTCACGGATAATGACTTAACATAATCATATCATATTAAAATCCGTCAAATTCCAAATATTAGGAATGATACTTGTTTTGAGTGCTCGGCACACCCTTACTACCTGCTCTCCCCCCTATTGGTGGAGGGTAGTCATTTACAGCTCCGGAAAAAATTAAGAGACCACTGCACCTTTTTCTTTCCTTTCCAGAGCTGTAAACCTGCCATGAATCGTACTTGTTGGTCCCGCAGATCCCACAGATGCTTATCATCTGCAACAATGTTTAGGCAGATGGCAAATTGACGTCCACATGAATGCCCGTATCCAGGGTTTCTCAGAAGAACATTGCACAGATCATCACACTCCCTCCACCGGCTTGTTGTCTTCCCACAGTGCATCCTGGTACCATCACTTCCCCAGGTAAATGGCGCACACGCGATGTGAAAGAAAACGGGACTCATCCAACCAGGTGGCCTTATTCCACTGCTCCAAAGTCTAGTTCCGATGCTTCCGCGCCAATTGTAGGTGCTTTCAATGGTGGACAAGAGTCATCATGGGTATTCTGACCGGTCTGTGGCTATGCAGCCCCATACGCAGCAGTGTGCGATGTGCTGTGTGTTGTGACACATTCCTCCTGTAACCATCAATAAAGTTTTCTGTGACTTGTGCCACAGTAGATCTTCTATCGGTTCATCTCCGATGCTGTTTTATGGTTTGTCCCTCCTGGGACCACTGACGGTAGGTACTCACCACTGCTGATTGGGAGCACCCCACAAGCGTTGCCGTTTCACTGATGCTCTGACCCAGTCGTTTGGCCCTTTTCAATGTCGCTCAGAACTTTACTCCTGCCCATTTCTCCTGCATCCCACACATTGACTATGAGAGCTAATGGTTCGCTTCCCAACGCTACCCAGACCTTGACATGTGCCCTTGTTAAGAGATTATCAATGTTATTCACTTCACCTGTGAGTGGTCATAATGTTTTGGCTCATCAGTGTAGCTGACTACTACGAAGTCACACAAAATATACTACTATAGCTTTCCACTTCCACAAGCTTTGCTAAAGAATACTGCACTTTGTTTCTGTACAGCCTTGTACAGAAACAAAAAAAATGTCTGTGTTAGTCTCTTAAGTCTGAAATCCAATATGTAATTGTAAATTGACTATGAAAGTATATTGCTATACAAGATGCAGTTCCTTGAGAATGTCATCAGCAATAAGTGGTTTTAATAATGGCAGATCCAGTGAATAAGGGTAAAGTACGGGTTCGGAGATCTGAGCGTTGACTATGAAAATATTTTGTCCAGTGATTCTAAAACAAGATTGGCTTTACCTACAAGCTGTTGAGTAAATGTTTGAGGTCTTTATCTATGGTGTGACTAAGAACCATCTGGTCCATGGCTAACTACATTTCAGACTGCTGAACATGTTGCAGATTTACACGCTCCTGGGGGTACTTCAAATTATAATAATAGATTAAGAAAGTGAAAAGTCATCTGTTGTAAACATTATATTGGCTTGTCTGTTAATGTAAATGTTATCACATACATATGTGGACCTCAAATATTTGTGTGCTGATCATAACAAATGAATGAGCATTCCTTCACATTCAATATTACATTGGATTTAACCTTGTCAAAAACAATAGTTTCCTAAGTGTTACAAACAGAAAAGTACAACAAATATTGGTGTGGAAAACAGGCCTGAATAAATGATATCCCATAACACATCAAACAAAATAAAATTAGTTTGGGGGAAGGGTCAGTTTCAGTGTTGTGCAACAGAGCATGAGAATTCCATTTTGTCTTGAGGTTTTTTTCAATTTTAGGCAATTTAGCATACTAGTGCACAAAATAACTCTGCAAAAAGAACCCTACCTAATCTGAAAACAGTGATAAACATAACATGCTGCAACCACAGTTATGTGACAGAGGGGTGTTAAAATGTTCTCATATTCGTAAAATGTAACATCTAATAAAATGTTTCTATCTATTCAAACTGGTTTGGCTAATACCGTAATTCCCCGTTTATAACCCGCACTGTGCATAAACCACACCATTCATTTTATAGCTTTGTGTGTATAAAACTCGAGTATTAACCGCGCCCACATATAAACCGCATTTTCCCAGAGAATTATGACTCGTACATACATTGTACATTAATATTAAACATCAGTCATAGGGCGCTACTAAATATAATTTGTGGAAGAATAAAAAATGTTTTTGAAAACCGTGTAACATGAATTGTATCATATTTGCTACATGAGATTCTGAGACCTCTACATCATCAAGCAATCAGCTGTGAAAAAGTTGTCCGGTGGAAACAGTTATAAAAAAGTAAACTTGTGTTTGAGCCGGACCCATGTATTAACCGCTGTTGCTGAAAATGTTTTTTCATTGTGTACTGAATGTTACATTTCTTATTGAAAGCCTACGCAGCTTTAAAATCTTTTTTAAATTTCATTTGTTTCACTTAAGTAAGCAAAACCTGATATAATTCGTTTATTTGTATATTCACAATTGTGTTTGCGGCAAATACGCTACAAACCAGAGAATTCTTGCCACACCTTTCCCATAAATCTTTGCCAGAAGTTTACTATTGCCTGGAAATTTGCCAGAATAGTTTACCACAAAACTAATTTGCGTTGTAATGCAATGTTAAAATTGGCCAAAGATTTGCCAGAGATTTTGTTAAATATATATACATAATTGACTGGCAATTCAAATATGTATGTAATGGACTGTTCACCAAAACAGGCCAGATGTTGTACTGAAAAATGAATCCTAGAATGGAACTTTTCATTTCAACTTGTCATACTGCCTCTCACATGCAGTATATATGACTGTAAATTGTGTAATAGGGTTGCTGTGGCCTTTACTGCAATGGCAAACAAACAGTAAACAGGTTAATCTTTGGTAAGTGTCATCTTAACAGAATCAAACGTTGACAGGGTCCCAGAAATTGTAACAATAAAGCGGTATTGGCTGTTTCTAATAGTTTTAAATTAATGATCTTTAATATTGTCTTTCCTGTCTTTTTTTAGCTGTTTTGCTTTTCTAAAAAGAAGTCTTAACGTGGCTCAAGTCATACTTAGTTGTGTAGAAACACAGGATATTAGCTTTACATAGGAAAATATTTTCCATCCTCATGTTACCAGAAAACCAATACGCTGATGCATGCTAATCCAATGACACAAACTTTTAAGAGAGTTTTTCTTAATATATTCAAAGTAATTGATTTTGACTGGAGCAAGTCAGATATGCTTATCACCAAATGTATAAATGTATGTTAACTTTGTTTATAATTTGTGTATACTGTTCCTATATGTTGACTACCACTAAACAGCACCAAATAAACTTACTTCTAAGTGCAATTGTACTTGACCAATGAAAGAGGTAACAGTGTATGGTAAACTATGCATATGTCAGCTCTATTTTTCTTAAATGACCTTTAAAAGTAAGTTATCCAACACGGAATCACACCTATACTTTTCGAGGTATTGTACTTTGATTATTAGGCTAAAATGTGGTTAGAATGGGGTTCAGGTCAGGGCCTGCAAACAAGTAGCTTTTTTGATAGGTGTTTGGCCACAGCCAAATACGTGAGTCTTTATTAAATTATTTTCAAATGCCATGAGATAGATTACTTAAATAGGCAAAGGCATAAGGTAGGCAAAGTAGCCAGAGATGTTTATCCACAAACATTAATCAAGATCACATATGTAATTTATTTATGCTCAGCATAGAAGTTGTTACTTCTGTGTTACTTCTATGATTATAATGTTTTAGTGAAAATGCGACTGGCGACAAAATTAATGTCAAGTTCAGGCTAGCAACAACATAAAATGCTATGGTACAGTTTGTTTAGTACGGTGACTCGGGCAACAGTATGCAATTGTAGCTTTAAAGGGATGATATGTATAAAGGCAAGCAAAAATGTTCAGTAGAAATCTGCAGTTAATGTTCTAAGATAAATGTTTTAAATAAAATTTTTCTACAAATTAAAAGTGACTGACATATTCACCATTTAAACTTATTCACCAGTCCATCTACCAGTTTGCATTGCCTTGTAATGTCCTTATACTCGCTTTAGACCGTTGCAGTACTATCCTTCCCACACTAAATCGCCCTGGACTAGCTAGTACTATACCAATCTCGTTCTGTAAGGTAAGATAAGGAAGAGACAAGTTGTGTTATTGTTTAGAGGTATGATTCTACACAGTGCCCCTTTAAAGAAATTTAAGTTCTGCTAGGGTCGTGGATGGGGAGGGTGGCTGGGTATAAACACCACAGTCTCAGACCCAAATGCTTGCGATTTCAAATCACACGAGGCACAATATTTTTTTCTAACCTCACCTATAACCCTAAAATAACCTTAACCCTTCTTGTTATCTAAACTAATCCCTAACCTTGCATTATGTAGTGCAACACTTCCCTCAGTGTACATCCAAATTTGTGCAAACGCAAATTTCTGCATTTTCACACAAATCAGGTATCCTTAAAACACACAAAAAGCACAAAATCCATGACATTATGTATGTTATTGTGCAAATTGACTGTGAGAATATGTAACCCATTCAATCTGAACTTGCACTAATTGCAGTGCCACTTTCTAAGGAAAAATACATTTAACACATTTGTTGATGGAGGAATAATAATTTGGGTAACAATGTTTTTTAGCTGTAATGCAATGGATTGTTGAAGATGACATGAACATATATTGGGGTTGACATGTATAATGTAGATGTGTCATTACCACTTCTCTTAGTGCCTTTATAATATATTACAGTTGACTGTACATTGTGAGATGGGGGCTATAACTTCACTGTTATGGAAAACACAATGAAGAAAGGTTATTCTTTGTCATGCCTCATCTGTCACGTCCTGGCACGGCAGGCTTGCACTCTCTCCCTCATTTGGATCATGGACACTCGTTTTGTTGTTTATCTCCCTCACCTGTTTCCCTAATTACTGTTTCTTCTTAAGTTCCTCCTTTCCCAGTGTATCTTGTCGGTCTTTGTTTGGCGTATGCCTTATGTTTCAGTTCTGTCCTGTCTTGCTTGTAGTGTTTCCTTTGGTTATAGTTCAAGTTCTTTCATTAAATGTCTTCTGTTCTCCCTGCGCTTGTGTCCTGCCTCATCAACTGTTACATCATCTTTGTAGAATCAGATCAGGACAGCAACCCAAGCAGGGTCAAACAGCCAGGGGAGATAAGTCTGTCATGGAGCTGAGGAAAAGTTTGCAATGTAACATAGTCGTTTTGAACAATATACAATCAGACTTGATTTTAAAGTATAGTTTTGATTTTGGTAAGCTATTGGTCAAATCTTTAACCAAAGTTCTGCATTGCGTGTCCTTCCAGTCTCTTCTCTTGGGGGCATTGGTGCAACGCTGATTCAGAAGTTAGCACCTTTGCCCTGGGAGTGCAGGCTGCTGCTGGGGTGCTACCAAGGCTCTGATCAGTGCATGCTAGTGTTCTGGAATCGTTTTACCAATCACTGCCAGGTTTGAAGGGAAATGGTTTCACCTCTACAAGGGCACAGTCAATTAATATGAGTCCCAAGCCTCCCCAGTCCTTTATATGCAACTGGAAGTGGCATTCTTGTGAAGCAACAGTATAGAAGCCTAATATGAAGATTGGTATACAAAAGAGAATATGACAATGTGTTTTGCTGTGTATTTTCTCCAGGAAGGAAATAATGCCCCTACTCTCCTCACTTTCCGCCTCCTAATGGCGGTATTCAACCGCAAGGCCACGCTATGCTGGACCATGAATATCACAGTTTTCTTTGATTTTCCATTTACCCCTTGCACACTTGAAACTGGAACCTGCTGTGATATTTTGGTCCCACTTGATACCCAGTACTGGCCTGGAACCAAGTAGGCAAGAGGGTTGGTTTACAAACAGCCAAACTCAATGACTGGCCCTGTTTGTGTGTTGCTTTTTTTTGCATTGGTGCCATAATAAAAAAATGAATTCATGAAAATCACTACAGCAGAAAAGGGTTTCGGCAGCCATGCTTTATAAAGTTAATTGACGTTAAACACATAAGCCTAGGTCAATTGTAAAATTAACATACAGTAAAATAGTAGTACCATGGAGATAGAACAACCTGTTTGGTATCGATGACACACAAAACATTTGTTCTAATATCAAATGTACAAAGCATAAAAGAGAGTTATGCAAAATCTCAAACATACTGTATGTCAGGGATGATTCCTGACAATCTCCACAGTCTCTGTCCACAAAATGTCAGGTTTTCACAGTTAGGCCTAAACTTTTGAGCAGACCAGAATTCATCCTGTTCTCATTTAGCGTCTGTTGTTAATGTACCAGTAAAACTGGCCCTTATTGATCAAACACAAGGAAGATCTAATTGCCTACTTGCATTCTCTCTCCTAGTCTCCTTTTTAGAACACATAAGTGGTAATCAAGGGAGAAAACCTGAGCTAAGAGATCAGGCTAGGAATGTCATGCAGAAGGTGTAGCTAAATGTCAGTGACAGGGAGAAAAATCACGAAGGAAGAAATAATCTGTTAATAAACACATTCATAATGAGCAATTTCATAGATATGAGGACAAATTGCAAATTGTGCTATAGGTTTGAGATATTTTAAAGTATGTAGGAGAAAGAAGTAAAGCAATTACTATGACTAAACCTATTCCTCATTGACAGTTCTTCAGAGCAATACAGAAGAAACATATCTCCTAGGCTTATCAGACATGCATACTGCAATAGTAATCTTGTATTGAGTCTTTTTCCTTGCAACTCTAATAACTTTCCTTATTTAAAAAGTCATTAGTCACTGTTTTAAAACCAACAGTAGCATTTTTCTTGCAAATTAAACTTAAATCTCTTTAACTTCCTTGGTAGTGAGAATTCAAAGAACGGACAAGGCTAGTCCATGCCAGAGCAACACAGCACAGCATGGTTTAAAATGGCTAATGGTCAAAAATCTTATGGCTCTCACTGTCACCTTTCCTCCCGGCTGTCTTAGCCCTTCCCTCCAGCCCTGTGGCAAAGTGACTCACTATAAGCTCACAGAAGAGGGCTTCCTCTCTGTCTACTGCTAAAGCCACTTTCTATAACTCTTCCACTAACCCCAGGGAAGTCTTTGCTACATTCTTCCTTCCTCAAACCCCTATAGTGAGAATCCTAGAATTGTTCAGTCATTAGCATTGACTAGGTCTGGATACACACTAGCCCTATGTCTAACCAGAGCAGATCCATGAAAGGGAAGATACCATCTGTTACATGAGAGGGAATTATGCAAATGCTTCCTCTGAGACTCATGCACAGAGATATGAGAGCTGGCTATGGTCGTCTTACATACACATGACACTGTCATGGTAAAGACAGACTTCAAGACAAATAATTTAAATACTTGTTAGCTCCTATATTCAATTAAGCAAACTTTTGGTTACTGGTACAAATAACAAAAGAGAATATGCAGCCTAAAGTTGCTTCACGCCAATATGAGGATTTCTAACACTGCTAAAATATGGTTAGCATTTACACTGAATTTGGATTAAACAGAAGCGCAGCCATTTAGTTCTATAGAATGACCTGATACAGAAAAGAGATCGAAGATTGATTTGTGAGGTCACAGTACAATTCCAACCTCCTCTGCAGTCAGACCTCATACCACTCCAGTGCTTCGTATGTCTTTGTATTTTATGTTATGTTGTGATTAACAAAATAATTGTCCCATTTTGGGCGGGATGTGTAATATGTTGTTTATAATGTGCATAAACTACACTGAACAAAATTATAAACGCAACACTTTTGTTTTTGCCCCCATTTCTCATGAGCTGAACTCAAAGATCTAAGACTTTCTCCATGTACACAAAAGGCCTATTTCTCTCAAATATTGTTCACAAATCTGTCTAAATCTGTGTTAGTGAGCACTTCTCCTTTGCCAAGATAATCCATCCACTTCACAGGTGTGGCATATCAAGATGCTGATCAAACAGCATGAGTATTGCACAGGTGTGCCGTAGGCTGGCAACAATAAAAGGCCACTCTAAAATGTGCAGTTTCACTGTATTGGCGGGGTCCGGGGGGGTCCGAAAACCAGTCAGTATCTGGTGTGACCACCATTTGCCTCACGCTGTGCAACACATCTCCTTCGCATAGAGTTGATCAGGTTGTTGATTGTGGCCTGTGGAATGTTGGTCCACTCCTCTTCAATGGCTGTGCGAAGTTGCTGGATATTGGCAGGACCTAGAACACGCTGTCGTATACGCCGATCCAGAGCATCCCAAACATGCTCAATGGGTGACATGTCCGGTGAGTATGCTGGCCAGAACTGGGATGTTTTCAGCTTCCAGGAATTGTGTACAGATCCTTGCAACATGGGGCCGTGCATTATCATGCTGCAACATGAGGTGATGGTCGTGGATGAATGGCACAACAATGGGCCTCAGAATCTCGTCACGGTATCTCTGTGCATTCAAAATGCCATCAATAAAATGCACCTGTGTTCGTTGTCCATAACACATGCCTGCCCATACCGTAACCCCACCGCCACCATGGGCCACTCGATCCACAATTTTGACATCAGCAAACCGCTCACCCACACGACGCCATACACGCTGTCTGCCATCTGCCCTGTACAGTGAAAACTAGGATTCATCCGTGAAGAGAACACCTCTCCAAAGTGCCAGACGCCAACGAATGTGAGCATTTGCCCACTCAAGTCGGTTGGACGAACTGCAGTCAGGTCGAGACCCCAATGAAGACAATGAGCATGCAGATGAGTTTCCCTGAGACGGTTCCTGACAGTTTGTGCAGAAATTCTTAGGTTATGCAAACCGAATTTTGCAGCAGCTGTCCGGGTGGCTGGTCTCAGACGATCTTGGAGGTGAAGATGCTGGATGTGGAGGTCCTGGGCTGGTGTGGTTACACGTGGTCTGCGGTTGTGTGGCCGGTTGGATGTACTGCCAAATTCTCTGAAACGCCTTTGGAGACAGCTTATGGTAGAGAAATGAACATTCAATTCACGGGCAACAGCTCTGGTGGACATTCCTGCCGTCAGCATGCCAATTGCACGCTCCCTCAAAACTTGCGACATCTGTGGCATTGTGCTGTGTGATGGAACTGCACATTTTCGAGTGGCCTTTTATTGTGGCCAGCCTAAGGCACACCTGTGCAATACTCATGCTGTCTGATCAGCATCTTTATGTGCCACACCTGTGAGGTGGATGGATTATCTCGGCAAAGGAGAAGTGCTCACTAACACAGATTTAGACAGAGTTGTGAACAATATTTGAGAGAAATAGGTCTTTTGTGTACATAGAGAAAGTCTTAGATCTTTGAGTTCAGCTCATGATGAATGGGGCATAAACAAAAGTGTCGCGTTTATAATTTTGTTCAGTGTATAATTGGAATCATTATTGAGCCATGAAATTCCAAGTTTGAACAATAATTATTTTGATGGCATGGGACACAAATCAGCAGATACATGACAGTACAGAATTTCAGAAGGTCTTTTATGAAATTTTACCACTGCTGACAAAACTTTGTAGACTATATAAAACTCCCACAGTCCCAGTCACAAACCCCATCATAATCAGCCTAAATATATTGTATGCACAATGTTCAGAGTTTTGAAACATTGGTGTCATGGAAAGAGTTTTAGTCCAATCCGATCAATAGCTGCAAGCTAAAACATATGGGAAATGTAAAACAAAAAAGGTTTTCTGAAATGACACAGATTATGGTCAACTATTTGCACATGTCTAAAAGGGAAACATGCCTTTCATGTCCTAAATTTTTGACAAAACTAGTGTTTGAATATATTGGTACACAGTGCAAATCAATTAAATTTTTCTTACTGGAGACAAATGACCAGGAGTTCAACTTGACAAATGAAATCGCGGTCCTACTGTACCATTTGGATCTGGACCATTTGATTGTATTGGCCTTGGTCCAGACGAAAGTAGCTAAGAAATTTCTCTCCTAAAAGCTGAAGCTCTTCAATCAGTCAAGTCCCAAACCTGTTTTCTCAGCAGTTGGTCTCATTGTTGAATGAGCCTATCATCTTGACTGTTTAGTATTGTAACAACCTCCAAGCTTTTAATTTTAAAGGGAGTTTATATTATAGGCTGTCAAACGTGATATGCTTGCACAATACATTTTCTGAAATATGTACTATTAATGTTGTAGTTAGTGAATTATCGAAAAAATATATATGTTGAAATTTCTTATACAAAAAAGTTTGCTATAATTGCAAAAAAAGTTCGACATTCACCGTTTGATACTACTTCCGCCCTACTTTCACGCATACAATTTGAGGCATACGTTGGATAAATCCAACGCATACAGAAGACCAAACGTTCTGCAACTGCTTCTGCACTGCAATGCTGCAAGCCAATCACAACGTTCCATTTGAAATTAACTTCCGGTGTATCACAGCACATTGACGCCGTAGGTCTGATCGAGGCTTAAGGCTCAGTTCTTGATGGAGCTACTAAAAGTATTTTATCAACTCACATGAAAGGTCAGTTGTTTATGGAGTCTTAAGTCAATTGTTTTATGGAGTCTTAAGGGACGGAATGGCCATAATGTTGACTAATTGCTCTACTGTACTCAGTAATACAGACTGAATATTACTGTAAGAGTATTCACTTTGACATGAGACGTAACACTTTTTAAGTCGAGAAGGTAGTCTTGTACCTTGACTGGTATTAGTTGTTTTTTTCAGATGAAAATTGTGTAAGGTTAAGAATGGTAAACATCTATGTGATATGAAGGACTGAAAAGTTGAGCTATCCTGGTAAACCTAGCAAAATTACAAACAGGAATAATGAGAAGGAAACAAGCAACCAACTCTTCATCATGGGTCAAAGAAAAAACAAAAAAATAATTACTGGAGGGATTAGCTGCTTCCTCCATAGAGACAGAATGGTAACAATCTAGATTAAGGGTCTCATATATAGCAGATCAATACATCCCTCAACAAACTATTGGTTCATCATTAATACTTAATGAGATCCTTTGATTAATAGCTTGGCAATTCCCTTTGAGATTTATTAAAATAAATAAATCCATGTAATGTTTGAGTACCTGGCTGCTGAAAATGTCGTGCAAGTGGTGGTCTATACTATGATTAACTTGAATATCTTGGTTAGTATCTGTTTACTCAATTTCCAAATGGGTAATCCCTGAACTATAAATCTTAATAGAGTTATACCTATACCATCATATTCCTAACCAACAGCCTTTCATTTTAATTTATGAATTTAAAGGTAAGATGTAATATTTTGTTTGAAGCTGAAAAAAAAACATTTTAAACCTAATTCCACATGATACTCTAACAAAGATTTTGATCATATGCAGATTGACACCTGGTGGAGGGTTGAATCACTTACCCATTATAATTAATGGGTATACTGTATATCAACAGAACTATTAAAAATATTTGCACATAAGCTTATCTTACAAAAATGTTTACATTATCAAGTAGTATATATATACACACATACAGTCTTCATAGTAGGACATTGAACAGGCCGTTACCATTCAGCAGAGTATAAAGTATAAATTAAGCTGTTTGAAAAACAATATGCATACCAAAGTGGGAATTAGACCAACAATGCTGCTTTTATTGGTGAACCACACCTTGATCCCAGTAATTATTATAACAGCATATTTTTCAGTGGGACGCTAAAAACAGTGGACTCTTCACACAGTTTTTTGCACACCACGCCACAAACCCTAGGAATATTTTAAGACACTTAATAGAAGGAAAAATGTGTGCGTGTCAGAAGTGAGGGACTTGCAAAACTAAAATTGAGAAAATGATCAGAATATCTGGTCACCCGGTGTATGTCCTTACCAACAGGACAGAGACAAGGACAAAAGTAGAAAAAACCAATGCATCTGGGACTTTTTTTGTCATTATCAAATTACTGGGATTCAATATCAGAGTAATTGACAAATGGCATAATGTAAGTGAACTTGCCATGACATCATCAGACCTTATAATCATCACATACAGTTAGGTCTGGAAAAAATTGGACACTGACACAAGTTTTGTTATTTTGGCTATTTACCAAAATATATAATATGTGCTTAAAGTGCAGTGTCTTAGCTTTAATTTGAGGGTATTCACATCGAAATTGGAGGAAGGGTTTAAGAATTACAGCTCTTTAATATGTAGCCCCCTCTTTTTCAAGGGACCAAAAGTAATTGGACAGTTGACTCAAAAGCTGTTTCATGGACCGTTGTGGGCTATTCCTTTGTTATTTTGTCGTCAATTAAGCAGGTAAAAGGTCTGGAGTAGATTCCAGGTGTGGCATTCACATTTAGAAGCTGTTGCTGTGAACCCACAATATGCAGTCAAAGGCCATCCTTAGGCTGCAAAAAATAAAAAAATACATCAGTGAGACAGCAGGAACATTAAGAGAGGCCAAATAAACAGTTTGGTACATTCAGAGAAAAAAAGAACACACTGGTGAGCTCTGCAATACATAAAGGCCTGGATGTCCACGGAAGACAACGGTGGTGGATGATTGTAGGACCCTTTCCATGATAATGAAAAAACCCTTCACAACATCCAGCCAAGTGAAGAACACTCTCCAGGAGGTAGGCATATCATTATCCAAGTATACCATAAAGAGAAGACTTCACAAGAGCAAATACAGAGTGTTCACCACAAGGTGCAAACCATTCATAAGCCTCAAGAATAGAAAGGCCAGATTAGACTTCGCCAAAAAACATCTAAAAAGCCAGCCCAGTTCTGGAACAGCATTCTTTGGACAGATTAAACTAAGATCAACCTGTACCAGAATGATGGGAAGAAAAAATTATGGAGAAGGCTTGTAACAGCTGATGATCCGAAGCATACCACATCATCTGTAAAACACGGTGGAGGCACTGTGATGGCATGGACAGAAGCAGCTGGATGAATTCTGAACTGTATAGGGATATATTGTCTTCTTAGATTCAGACAAATTCAGCGAACTTGATTGGACGGTGTTTCACTTTACAGATGGACAACGACCCAAAACATACTGCGAAAGCAACCCAGGAGTTTTTTAAGGCAAATAAGTGGAATAGTCTGCAATGGCCAAGTCAATCATATGATCTCAACCCGATCGAGCATGCATTTCACTTGCTGAAGACAAAACTTAAGGCAGAAAGATCCACGAACAAACAAAAACTGGAGACAGTTGCAAAGGCCTGGCAAAACATCACAATGGAGGAATCCCCGCATTTGGAGATTTCCATGCGTTCCAGACTTCAAGCAGTCATTGCCCTTAAAGGATTCTCGACAAAGTATTAAAAATGAACATTCTATAAGATTGTGTTAATTTGTCCAATTACATTTCAGCCCCTGACATAAGGGGACTGTGTATGAAAATGTTTGCAATTCCTAAACATTTCATACAATATTTTTGTTCAAGACCTTGAATTAAAGCTGAAAGTCTGCACTTCAATTGCATCTCGGTTATTTCATTTCAAATACATTGTGGTGGCGTACAGAGCCAAAATTATGAAAATTGTGTCAGTGTCCAAATATTTCCAGACCTAACTGTATTTCTATCTATGTAACATGAGAAGGGGAAAATAGGCAGACAGGAGTTAAAGCACTCCTCAGAGTTGTATTTATTTTAGCACACATTTATCCATTGTTCTTTTGATGATATTACATCTTCAGAGTTGTCTGACCATTTCACTTACCTCCTATTAATACCTGTGACTAATGGGACACAGTGGAAATTTAATTCACAGTGGAAATTTAATTTAATTCTGCAGTTTTATAATATGTAGGATTGAAGTTAAAATAATCTTATATCATTAATATCTTTTAATAATAATTTACATTATTCTTCTGTGTTTGGCAATATTTCTAGGGCCTCAGATTTGAGATCAAACCTTTTTTTTTACTTTCTCAGTTGGGCACCCTTCCCCGTATACAGCGTTCACTGAATGAGTAAAAGCGTCCCATGCATCTTTTTTGTTGTTATTTTATAACCACTACTGATGCCACTGAATATGACAACTCGTTTGCTATTCACTTGCATCAGTACCTCCACTTCAGAACTGCTCCACCGTCTTTAGATTTTGGTTTGGGCATTCTTTACCTCTCTCTCAACTTTTCTTTGAATTTCTGTCTGAATCTCAAATTGCATACTATATACTATGTACTGCACGGCTGATGATGAAGGACATACTGTTAAATAAGCCAGTATTTGGACCGATTGGGATTAATACTACTTTGTCATAAAATTGTGTCTCAACATTAGATCAGTTTTTCATGCATAAACGTCTTGCCAAGTTTGAATATTTAGCTAGACACCATTAAGCATTGTGTTAAACAGACTAACATTTCTTATGAATATTACTTCTACCACAAATAGCATCTATGAACTGCATGGCCTTTGCCACTGGCTGTTTTAAAAGCTTATAAGCCAGTAATACTAGTATCTTACTATTTGGAATAGTCATAAGAATTGAGAAATTGCTAACGAGACTGAAGACGAACATTACACTGCCAAAGCTAATTAATTTCATGGCACAACAACATTTGTTTTTCTTTCATACGTGAATGACATTGATGCAATAAGTATCAATATACGTGACTATAACTGAGTTTTCATCAGGTGAAAAGACACGAAAATCATGGAAACCCCTCCTATTTTAAGTTTAAAAACACGTCATGAATCTGACATATACTTTTCTTAGGACCTTTCTTGAATACAAATTGAAGAAAAAACTTAGGATGATATTGGTGAATGAGGCCCAATGTGTCATGTTGATCAACAGGCCATGTCTTGTTGAATGTTTCAACTCGTTTCTGCATCAAATTAGACTTTTGGGATTTTTTTCATTCTTGGTAATCCCTACTTTCCTTTTTGGTGAGGCTTGTACTCTGTGGAATTATAATATAGACCGGAGACAGTCTTGTCCTATACCTTTTGTCAGACCTATTTTGCTGCCTGTGGTCTGGTTTAGAGTGTATTTTAAACATCCGTGCACCATATCTCAGACTCAGGACTTGTAAAAATCCAAAACGATTAAATTCCAGGACTCTGTGTTCATGAATAAGAGCAATGAGATTTTGCACCCAAGCCCAGTTTCCAGTAGTAATAATCACATTCAGAACCTGCTAAATGCTGCGAAGAATGTCTTTTTTTAGTGAGCCGCAAGATAAACAGCTAGACCCTTAAGTGCATGCTGTTTAATTTCTAGCTTTTATGTCCTCACAGTTGCCTACCAATCAAAACAAATATCAAAATGAAGGCTGAATCGGGCCTAATTACACATCAAACTCTATGGCTCACCACCAGCTCTACTGGAGCTTCTCTAACAAGCAACGGCTGCAACTGAATGACGCAATGGCGTCTCCCTAACAGAACATTTCATTACTTGCATTGTATCACCTAGCATTTGCATTCCACTCACAGCCACTCTGCCTCTTTCTTAGAACAAGCTTGGCAGCAGTCGCCAGACAGAAATGCCCACTGAGCCCCACTGCTAGAGAGCTTCCTGTTGGCTCAATCTCTGTGCAGTTAATTGGTTTATTCAGCAAGACTCACAGTAGTCCCTGGTTAGCTCCATGTCATTTCTCCATGCTTAATACCCTATGCGCAGCAGTGTTTAATCCCCTCACATACCATTGTTATGGAATTAATCTCTCAACATACAATTGGAATTGGAAGTGTGAAAAGATAAAAACCTGAAAAATCAGTTGTGTGATAGACAAGATATGGAAATCTAGCTAATGCTACCTGACTGTTAATATTCATGAGCATTCCACCTTTCAGCATACAATATATTGTAATGGGCTAAATGCTGTTACATTGAAATGACAGGCACCATGGGGCTTATAGACCTGTATATAGGTCATTGGAAGAAACTTTAATGCTTTTGGTCAAAACAACTCAGATTTCATATCCAAACAACTCAGATGGTTATAAAAAGATCTTAGGATCAATTGTTCTTTCACTTCTTGTTCATGCCCGCTGTGGGGAGATACACTATTTCTCTCCCTCTCTACTTAAGTGCTTCTGGGCATTGCCTTTCAGGCTTCTATTTCTTTTTCTCCCTGATAATGCTTAAAATAATACTTTGTGTCAATGCTATCTGTGTGTAATTAAAGCTGTATGACTTACATATAATGTAATCAGTCTTTATACAATGTGAAGTACGTCTAAGAATTTGCTTGTGATTCAATTCTCAGACCAACTCAGATTACATTCAACTCAGATTAAAATTGCATGCTTGCATCTTTCCTTGTCATCCTATCTTTGGAGTAGGCTAATTTAAGTAATATATCAGCATTACAAATTGCAGATAGACAATATTTTAGAAATAATATGTGTTTAGAGATCACAACACCTATAGCTCTATCTACATCTATTTATTCCATGGTAATAGGCTATGTTGTATCGGTGTTATGGTTCACCACACCCAGACTTTGTATAGTTGTTTTGGGGGTCATTGTTTGTTCCTGTACAGCAGGAAAATGTAATGGCATTCATGGCATTCTTGCATGGTTTAGCTCCTGTATACAGTGCATTTTCCCTCATCAACGCATTTTCCCTCATCCCTCATCAATCAACACACAATACCCCAAGCCTGTTTAGCACCCAGACTCCTTTATTACGGAGCCATGCTGATGTGATATGGGCAGAATGTGGTTTGGAATTGTCTTGATGAAATAAGCAAGGCCTTCCCTGAAAAAGACGTTGTCTGGATGACAGCATAATTATATTACTCTAAAACCTGTATATATTGTTCAGCATTAATGGTGCCTTCAGATGTGCAAGTCATCCATGCCATGTGCACTAATGCACCCCCATACCATCATGGATGCTGGCTTTTGAACTGTGCGCTGAGGATAAGCTGGATGGTCCCTCTCCTCTTTAGTCTGAAGGACGCGGCGCACCAGATTGCCAAAAATATTTTCAAATTTGATTTGTTATACCACTAGACTGGTTTCCACTTCGCCTCAGTCCATCTTAAATGAGCTCGGGCCCAGAGACGGCGGCGGTGGTTCTGGATCTTTTTTATACTGCATATGGTTTCTTCTTTGCATGGTTGAGTTTTAACTCGCATTTGTGGATGCATACTGTGTTCACAGACAATGGTTTTCGGAAGTGCTCCTGAGCCCATGCAGTGATTTCCACTACAGAATCTTGTCTGTTTTTAATGCAGGGCTGCCTGAGGGCCCGAAGATCACGGCCATCGAATATTGGTTTTCGGCCTTAACCCTTGCATACAGAGATTTCTCTGCATTCTCTGAATCTTTTAAAGATATTATGTACCATTGATGATGAGATCCCCAACCTCTTCGCAATTTTACATTGAGAAACTTTATTTTTAAATTGTAGCAAATTATTTGCTTTGCAGTCTTTCACAGAGTGGTGAACCCCTCCCCATCCCCACTTCTGACAGACCCATCCTCTTTGGAATGATCTTTTGATACTCAATCATTTTACTGACCTGTTGCCAGTTTTCCTAATTAGTTGTGTGATATTTCACCAGGGTTACATTTTTAGCATTACAAAACTTTTCCAGTCTTTTGTTGCCCCTGTCCCAACTTTTCTGAAACATGTTGCTGGCATCAAATTCAAGTGGGCATATATTTTTCAAGAAACAATAACATTTTGTTTTAACATTTGAAATGTTAAATGTCTTTGTACAATTTCTCTATTGAATATAGGTTTTAAATGATTTGCACATCATTGCATTCTGTTTTTCTTTACATTTGTATATCATGTTTTTAAAAAGACCAAAAACTGAAATTCCATTTCACTTGAATTTTTTATGTGAAAAAAAGCTGAAACCAATATTAGATTTTGTCTTACTTTGATATGTTGTGTTACTGTTTCATGTTTCTTAAATGGGCAAGGAACTAATGACTGGATTCTTATTGCACTGGAACACTTCATAATGAGGTTGAAGCCAACATTCGTGGATACCATCCTAAAAATACTGCAGAAGACTGGTGCTGCACCTGTCAACTGAAACATTTGGAATCCAAGTGGCTATATCTTGCATGCTATAATATAATAATTGAATAATTAATTAATTAAATGTACTAAAAATCATCAAAACAAAAATATGCCATGTTCAACTTAATAAAGATTATTTTTCTAGCTCAAAGCCGTTTTATTTTTTTGTGGTAACGTGCAGTATGCATCAGCAAGCAGGGAAACCAAAAGGAAACTCCGCTGCTTCATGGTTGATAGTAATCATTTTTAGCATTTTGTCTTAGTTTCAACATTTGATATGTTGTCGTTGTACTATTTTCTGTGGAATATAGGGTTTACATGATTTGCACATCATTGCATTCTGTTTTTACATTTTACGCAGCATCCCAACTTTTTTTGGTTATACTTTTCAGACTTTAATAGAGCTCTACAAGCTTGATTGGTCATCAGTACACAACATGCTCATCATGTCTTAACAGGATCAGAGGGGAGACCCAGCACAGCAGGGTCAAACATGCTCCAGAGACAAGTCTTATGGACCTGAGGTGAATTTTGAAATGTAGCCTAAATTTGAATGGATGACAAGTGAACCATCTTTATTGAATGAAATTGTAAAACAAATAAAGCTACATTCTAGGTTGTTGGAATCTGTGTTATGGTAATTTCCATTATAAAACATTGTCATCAATTATATTCTTATAAAATGTGCACATACCTCATGAACATAGCACCAGTTTTTTGTGACTGTTAACAGCTACAGTACTCTCATTAGCTGATAGCATAGCTAGCATGCAGATACTGTATTGTGGTGGTAATAAAAGTGGTTTTAGCTGTAATGCTGCGCATTGATGGCATGCACATACTGGCGTTGGTATCTATACCAGCAACATTCTCCGACATTTATCTCAACACAGTGTGAAATACACATAAAAATTATAGCCAAAATGTATGGTAATTTTGCATTAGGTCAATGAGGAGATTCACAATCTTTTAGATGACATTTCCATTGTTTGGGTGTTCCATTAAACTTTATACCCTCCATAGTTTAGATCACATTTACAAAATATGTAATGGATTGTCAGTCTTATATCTATAGTTCTGTCTTTTCATTTTAGATACAGATGCATAGACTGAACACTTACATTTCTGTGCCTGCCACATTGCAAAGCTCTTATCTAAAAATGAATTCCAAAATGTAGCTTGTCATTTCAACGTCTCAGAGTGCCTCTGAAGTATTTATTTGACTTTATATTGTGAAATGGGGGTCTGTAGCCTTCAGTATTGTGGCAACCATACAGTAAACAAAGGTTATTTTTTGTCATGCTTCATCTTTAGCAGAATCAGATAGTGACAGCATTCCCAGCAGGGTCAGAATGCAAAGGGAGCCAAGTCTGTGATGGAGCTGAGGTGAATTTTGCCAACAGAAAGCTACTGTTTCGTTTTAGTCATTTCTATTAATATAAAATTGCTCTTAATTTTAATGTATAACTGCAAAAATACCTTGAAAAATCTTTGCTTATTTCACCAAAATTAATTCAGTTTTTGAATTACTTTACATTTGGTAGGCTTTGGATCAAAATCTGGAACAAATCACGGATTCAGCTTTTCTAGCTTTTATACTGTTCTATAAATAACAGTCCAGAAGTCGTATATTTAGTTTTGTAGAAATGCAGGAAATGAGTGTTAAAAAGAAAAACTATCGAGGGTGCGTGCCCCAGACCCCACCAGGCTGTCCCCCCACTTCTAAAACCAAAGTTCGACCTGTGCCTGTGAGTAGGGCTTCCGGCTGGCTCTACACCTATTAAGCATTAAAAGATGTGATTGATTTTGTGTTCAGATTGTGTGCGTGTGCTTGCACTAGTGTCCCCTAGATGTGCCATACCTTGTACCCTCCCACCGAGAACCAAGGTTATAGTAATAAACTCAAGTTAAATTGATACCCTGATGTACAATACTAACAATTCCAGTGATAAGACATCCAGTGTGTTTCTTGTGTGCTTTGGTTGGATCCTTTGTGTATAAAAAAAACAATTAAGGATAAGCTAGGGTTTAGTTACAGATGCGATAGCATGGGTTTCCTGCATCTGCCTTTGGAAAAGTACTGTTCTAATGTTATGCGGCTCACAGCAAATAAAGCAGACATGCTGACTTTGTTACTTAAATTGGGAAGGCAAAAACATAAAAACAACCATGGTCTAATCATTACTTCACTGTATAACCAAATTGTACTTCTCTAAGGCTAAGGAATGTGACCCATGGGGATGTGGTATATTCAGGCAAAATTGCCAGAGGAGGGCTGTTTGTAGGCACAAGCAACACAGATATCCCTCATTGCTTTCATAAAGTGGTTAGCAACCTAATTAGAACAGTAAACAAGCAATTTTGTGTGGGGTGTTCTCAGAAATGGCACAGGACTGATCCTTTAGCCCTGGTTTTATTGGCCATGTCCCACGAACCCCTGATTGTTATTATAAAAAACAACAGTTTTTTAGGTCTTCTTGTCACGGATGCAACCCAGTCTTTCTTTTTGCATAGTTGCTATGTTAACTCCGCAACGTCAATAAAGAAACTGAAATGACAATGACTAGCAGCATTTTTGTTTGTTTAAGCTTTTGTTTTGGCATTTATTTTGTGCTTCATGATAATGACATTGTTGCCTGAAAAAATATGTTGTCTGCAAACTGTTGACTCGTGGCTGTCGACTACACATGGCAATATTGCATATTAAATGTAAAACTAAAAGTAAGGGCCAGGATGTCCTATATTTAGGCTGTAGCTGTCCTGTTGTTTCTAATTACAGAGCATTTCATTTATTATCTTCAGATGTAGTGTAGGGACTGATATGTCAGGAATAAAGATTGATACCCTGGCTAGGATGCCACTTTTTAAACTGAAACGTGACTGGCTTAGAACGTAAACCCAAACGTCGCTTAGAACGTCGATTTTAATCATGATGGAGCTTTTGCTCCTAAGGTACCAAGAAACAAACCCTGCAGTGAGAGCTCACAGCAACAGCGCCCAGAGACAGTTAAGGTGATGCTATAAAGGACCGGTGGTTAAGGTTCCAACCTAGGAACAAATTTATTTTTTGGAAATAAACGGCATGAGCTTGTCCATTTTGTGCAGTGAAAAGCTAAGGATAACTATGGTTAGGGTCAAGGTAGGTACCAGTTTGATTTCTGTTTGGCATTAAAAGGTATGGTAGTAGCTTGTATTCAGAACAATCTGTTCTTATTTGAGCAGGCAAGCAGTAATTATTTTTCCAATCTCCCAGTTCTCCTAGAGTTGTGTGGTTTTGAATGGAATGGACTGTAACATAAACAGGTACATTTACTTAGAACATGTTGAAGTAGATCTATGGAGTACCACAAGTTACATCCATTTACGTTGTCATCTGATCTTTCAAGTGGTGACCAAGATTACCAGTGACTATGGGAATGTAGTTCTTAACATTCCCTCATTTAATTTTTGAAGATAAGGGATTTCACTTATCAATGAACTATCAAGATCTTTGAAATGCTGACAGAACATTATTTGATTACCCAAAATGTTAAAATGTTTTAAAGGAAATTCAAGGATGTGAAAAAGACTAATGGAAGTAACCTGTCCTAAACAAATGAATAGTACATGCTAAATGTAATGTCACTGCAAATCCTTCTATTGCATATGCGAGGGGAAAATCCTGCAGGCTCTAACTGTAAAAGCAATCTATATACAATAATTTAAAAGAATGCATGTGATTTACTGTATCGTAGATATATCCAACATCTCCCAAGTAGGTATTTTTACAAATGCTTCAATATTAAAGTCCATGACTTTTATTTGTATTTATTACATGTGCTTGTGATATTCCCACCTTATATACCCTGTTTTCATTGTCTGTGACAAATTGTCCAACGATAGTGTTGTCACAAAACCAATGTATTTGGGCACAGTATTAAAGTTTAAATTCACCTAGCAGTCAATTGAACACAGTGTCCACTAAAAATGTGACATCTTCCTTTAATCCAATACCTTTAAATTACCGAGGTGCAGGGCCTATTAAATTAGCTGTCTTGCCATGGGACAGAAACGTTTTTATATTCTTACCAAATCAGGATTTAATATAGCAATCTTAGTGTTACTATTCACAGGCTCTTGCCAGTACTTTTGGATTGAAATTATAAAATGTCTCTGACGATGACACAACAACTGCAAAATCATAGAGTGTCCTTGAGTGTCATGTTTCATTTGAGCTAAGTAGAACCATAGCGTGTTCTTCTGTTTGTGCTGATAGGAGAATCCATTATGCTGCAAGGTAGAATTATTATTCTAGCAAGAACCCTGTAAATAGGATACTGCAAGGAACCCCCTATAAATGGTTTACAAATAAGTATTCTGTGTAGATCCCCATGTGATGGTTGCTACCAAGAACCCTTTAATTCTTAAAAAGATCTACATATAACACTTTATGATTTTTTCTTCTTAGAGCCCTCTACACAGGGTGTTCAAAAAACCTGTTTCTCAATGAGGTGTTCTTCCAAGAACTTTCTGTGAAGGGCTCTGCTCATAACACCTTAATCCTGAAATGGTTCTCCCTAGAACATGGTATGTAAAATAGTATTAAAGTTACATATCACCAGAAACAAAGGTTAACTTTGTTATAATACACAATTACAATTATTTCGATTATTAGACTAGAATGTTGAAAAACATTCCTTTAGCACTTTGTCAAAAAATATTTATAGGAAAAGTAAAATGTAAAACATTAAGCATAGAACAGAGCATGCATGATAATCTAAATTTAAAGACTTACTCATATTAAAAAGGGTTCTATGTAGAACCATACTTCCAAAGACTTCTTCTTACCTTCCAAACAATCATCTAAGAACTCTTTGTTTCTGAACCCTTTATTTCACATCGCTGTGTTGGTTCCCAGGAACAAAACAAACTTTTCTACCTTCATAAACTTTTAATTTATCTTAACTAGAACAAAAAAATGTGGACACATTACTCCAGTATTTGCCTCTCTACACTGGCTGCCTATTAAGGCTAGGGCTGATTTTTTTATTGTCATCCTATAAAGCATTACAGGGACTTGCTCCTACTTATCTCGCTGAATTGGTTCAGTCATACATACCTACCCATATCCTAAGATCACAAGATGCAGGCCTTCTAATTGTACCTAGAATTTCTAAACAAACAGCCGGAGGCAGGGATTTCTCCCATAGAGCTCCAATACTGTTGAATGATCTGCCGATTAAGGTTAGAGATGCAAACTTTCAAGTGTCTACTCAAAACTCATCTCTTCAGTATGGTCTATGATTAAGTGTAGTCTGACCCAGGGGTGTGAAGGTGAATGGAAAAGCTTGGATACTATCCACCCTTGCTGCGTGGCCAGACGGGCTCTCATCTCCACTGGGATGTCCTCCCTCCAATGCCATTCGGTAGCGGAGTCACTGGCTGACTGTTGTTTCTCCTTTGAAAAGAAACAACCAAGATGCCATTGAAGTGCAAACTTTCAGGTTTAATTCAAGGGGTTGAACAAAAATATGTTATGAAACATTTAGGAATTTCAACCATTTTCATACACACTCCCCCTTATTTCAGGGGCTTAAATGTAATTGGACAAATGAACACAATCATAAATAACATTTTATAATTTTTCATCATTGTTTTATCATTGTGCATTTTTAATAATTTGTCGAGAATGCTTTGCGGGCAAAGACTGCTTGAAGTCTGGAACGCATCACCAAACGCTGGGTTTCCTCCTTTGTGACTTTGTCTTAACTGCAGCTTTCTTCAGTTGTTGTTTGTTCATGGGTCTTTCTGCCTTAAATTTTGTCTTCAGCATGTGAAATGTATGCTCGATCGGGTTGAGATCAGTTGATTGACTCGGCCATTGCAGAACATTCCACTTATTTGCCTTAAAAAACTCCTGGGTTGCTTTCGCAGTATGTTTTGTGTCATTGTCCATCTGTAAAGTGAAGCACCGTCCAATCAACTTTGCTGAATGTGGCTGAATCTGAGCAGACAATATATTCCTATGCACTAAAGAATTCATCCGGCTGCTTCTGTCTTCTGTCACATCATCAATAAACACTAGTGACCCAGTGCCATTGGAAGCCATGCATGCCCGTGTCATGACACTGCCTCCACCGTGTTTTACAGATGAAGTGTTATGCTTCGGATCATGAGCCGTTCTAAGCCTTCTCTATACTTTTTTCTTCCCATCATTCTGGTACATGTTGATCTTAGTTTCATCTGTCCAAAGAATGCTGTTCCAGAACTGGGCTGGCTTGTTTAGATGTATTTTTGGCAAAGTCTAATCTGGCTTTTCTATTCTTGAGGGTTATGAATGGTTCGGACCTCGTGGTGAACCCCCTGTATTTGCTTCTCTTTATGGTATACTTGGATAATGATATGCCTACTTCCTGGAGAGTGTTCTGCACTTGGCTGGATGTTGTGAAGGGGTTTTTCTTTACCATGGAAAGGATGCTACGATCATCCACCACTGTTGTCTTCTGTGGATGTCCAGGCCTTTTAGTCTTGCAGAGCTCACCAGTTCTTTTTTTGTAGTGTTCTTTTTTTCTCAGAATGTACCAAACTGTTGATTTGGCCACTCCTAGTGTTCCTGCTTTCTCTCTGATGGATTTTTTCTTTTTTGCAGCCTAAGGATGGCTTGTGTTACTTGCATTGAGAGCTCCTATGACCACATGTTGTGGATTCACAGTAACAGCTTCCAAATGCGAATGCCACACCTGGAATCAACTCCAGACCTTTTGTCTGCTTAATTGACGAAGAAATAACAAAGGAATAGCCCACACCTTTCCATGAAACAGCTTTTGAGTCAATTGTCCAATTACTTTTGGTCCCTTGTAAAAGAGGGGGCTACATTTTAAAAAGCTGCAATTCCTAAAACCTTCCTCCAATTTCGATGTGAATACCCTCAAATTAAAGCTAAGAGACTGCACTTTAAGGCCATATTATATATTTTGGTAAACAGCCAAAATAACAAAACTTGTGTCAGTGTCCAAATATTTCCGATCTTGACTGTATATTCCCTAAGGCTGAGTGTGTGTGCATGTGCATGTCAGGCTGCACTGCCCATATGCTACATGGATTTGTTTAAGGCTAGGCTACATGAAATCCAACGCATAGGGTCTTCTTTTACATTAATGTTTTCCTCAACCTACTTTTTGAACTGTAACCGCTTAATACAATCTTTACCATATTTCGAGACAAACTAGCAATCGACAAAACAATTTGCCTCAGTAAATGAATTTTCAACTTCTAATAGATTTCATTAAGAGTGTAATAAAGTTCCCTATTATGCAATTGCCATAAGTTAAACTGAAATTCACCCTTTAATCATGAGACAACTATGTTTGAGATATAGAGACAGTTCTCATGCCTCTCCAAGCAGTGTCATGGCTTTTCTCCACTTTAATGGGCCTGCTGGCTAATGGAGTCATTTCATGAACAGGCCTACCCTACAGATGGTCCTAATCATGGCTCTATTCAAACTGCCAGACTCCTCTTCTCCCTCTGCTGCATAATTGCAAATGTGTTTAGGAGTGGGCTTTCAGTCTTCCTGGCTGTGTCATTTTACACTTGCTGCAGGACTATTTCTGAAATAATGTACTCAATTTTGGTGTTCATACCTTTTTATGATTTTGTTGTAAAACTTTAATAAGAACAAATGCAGTTTTGTACCAAATAGCCTAAAATACTTTGTACATTCCCTGTAAACAATGTTTCAACTCAACTCAAATATCACAACTCAAGACAACTGTTTCTAGGAGGAATCATCTGCAAAGCTGATGAATAGTATATGAATAGTATAATGAATGGTATATGTAAAGTTAGTGCATTGCTATAATCTGTTTTACATTTGTTTGACATGCAAATATCAAATGTTGCTTTCCAACAACAATACATCCTGACTGATGCATACCAAAATAGCTGAGGCATGTGGATTCTATGATTATGTTTATCATACACTAACATTACAACATATTGTACACATGTAACTAGATGTATTTTTCACAAATCAGATCCAGCTATGTATAGTTCACAATCGTAAAGTTGCAGGAAGGGGGCAGAACACAGGCGTAGGGAGAACAGAGGACTTTAATAACATAACTCAACGTAACAAAACTTCAGAAGACAAACTAAAACCACAACATGAAAACAGAACCGCATTACACTGGAACAAAATCCAAACAAAGACTGACATGACACATTAAGAAAGAAGGAACTTAAATAGGGACGACATTCAGGAACATAGATGAGGGCCATAACGAAACTAAACAGGTGTCCATGCTTCCAATGAGGGAGAGAGGGCTTTGGATTTCACTGGCCATGCCAGGATGTGAAAACAATGTTGCTCTGCTAACTCAACACCCACTTGTTATTAATATGTTGTTTTCTTAACAATTTGACATTTCAGAAAAAAGTACTGATGTTCCAAATAAGGATCTAATCCATTAATCCAATTACAGTATAATATCTATAATAAACATTTTGGCCATTGAAATGAATGAATCCGTTATGATGATAAGCAAGAGCCAGATTTAAACTAATGAGGCCAGCTGAGTGAGTCTTTGCTTTAGTTATTCTTAATGTGTTCCCCATAGACCACATACATAACTAAACAGTAGCCAGAGCATGAAAATCTGTTCAACAATTCAACATGCAATGCTGTAAAGATGCGGGTGCATTTATGTACTAACTGCTGGAATAGGTCATCATTCCACATCATGTGATTTGTTTCTTTCATATTAAATGGTAAACATACCATTATAATGAGGATTAACAAAGAAATGAACAAAAATAGAAATTAAGAATAAATGCTATTGTACAACTTGGCCAAAACTGAAGTAGTTACGCAGCATTGTGCACAGTCGGTGGGTTCAACGGTATCACGTGAACCCGGGACACTGGGCCTTTCGTCGAGAGTTACCCGGGATGCTGGGCCTTTCATCAGAAGCTACCCGGGACGCTGCGCCTTTCGTCGAGCGTTACCCGGGACGCTGCACCTTTCATCGAGTGCTACACAGCACGCTGGGCCTTTCATCATGAGCAACCCGGGACGCTGGGCCTTTCGTCGAGTGCTACCCGGAACGCTGGGCCTTTCGTCAGGAGCTACCCGGAATGCTGGGCCTTTCATCGGGAGCTACCCGGGACGCTGGGCATTTCGTTGAGATCTAACCCGGACGCTGAGCCTTTCGTTGGTTGCTACCCAGGACACTGGGCGTTTCGTTGAGAGCTAACCGGGACCCTGGGCCTTTCGTCGGTTGCTACCCGGGACGCTGGGCCATTCGTGGGGAGCGGTAGAAGCCCTTGTATAGCCCAACCAGTGCTGCGGTTGCCAGTTGTTCTGCAGTCCCTTCGGCCGCCTCTGCGGCTTCTCTTCCTGCCACAATCAGGCACCAGCCTCTGTCACCCATTGGCCATACTCCCGCAGGTTCCGCTTAGGTATGAACTGGGAACCAATTTATAGGAAAAACCAAAAACCCGCAGACACTTAGCCCTCCGTGGAACTGTTTGGACACCCCTGCCTTATGGTGCCATAGATTGGAATGTATCCCTAATTGATAAGGGGCCTATACTTTAGGACTAGTCTTGTTATCTTTAGGTTTGCTAAACAACCCCCACAACTTTAGTTTTTAGGATAAAAGCCATGGCAGTTTGTGGAAATAGTCTCTCTTGCATTTTCCTCACTTCTGCATGCATCTTTGCTCTTGCAACATCTCAAATCTCCAGAGAACTTTTATCTTTGATACTTGTACTGTAATTGTAATACTTTCTTCTATAGATTAAATTCATTTGTTACATTAATTTACTGACTATTTGGAATTAAACTAAAATGGGTCAAGGACTAGGAACTGAGAGTGATAGAAGGTGACTTGGTCAGTGGATACAAAAGAATAGAAAGTAGAGAGAAGGCGGGGAAGGATATCAGTTCCTCCAGAAGGCTAGATTTCCTCAGCTGTCACCTGCAGAGCAGGAGGGAAAGTGAGATAAGTAGGCAAACGGCCTCTAGTACAGATGGGGTCATGCACATTGTCTACTTTGACATTGGGAGTGAACTGGGAAAGGGTGAGGTCAAAAGAGGCAAGGAGGGGAAGACAGAGGTGGAAAGAAATTAGTTTAACTTAGGTGTCAGAAGGTTTACGTTGACTAGTATCGTGAGTGGTGAGCCAGGAAATGTGTTTATCAAAGGATCCAGGAACTTTTAGAATGATTAATCAATGTAATGTTAGATACACTGTAGATCTAAAGAGTATGCTGAAAACAAGTACAAAATGTCCAATCTGTCTACACTAAAACACGTTGAGGCATTTCAATTTCAAGGTTATGTGACAGAACAGTGGACATGTCAGTAGGAAAGCGTTTGCTAGCTTAGATTCCTAAATAATATCTGGAACACCATGTGTCCACTTGTCACATTTTATCAGCTGTCCTCTACAGTTAGAAATTACTATGGCAATTCATCAATGTTGTGAATACTATACTTTTTGTTACTGAATTCTCTCTTCGTAAATGTATGTTTGTTCACGATTCCTTTTTTTACTGTTACTACATATCTATCATAAACATGGTATAATTGGTCCAAAATACATTATTCATTGTTTTTTTGTACGTGGAATGTTAGAAAATGCATTGTCTTTGTGGAAGGTGCTTAGTTTATTTGTTACCCAATGTGATGTCAAAAGTTACAGTACATTAGTGAATAAGGGAGAAATGTTAGCTTTACCATTGTGTTAGTAATTTAACTCATCCAAAAAATTCTGTACTTGACAAATTGCACAGTTGATTACAATAATTTGCTGAGGTAGAAATTATTAATGACTTGGGAAATAGATTTCAGATTTCCTTTTTCTGCAAAGGATTCATATGTCTATCCTTGTAAGTTGGGAAGACAGCTGGTAAGGCAACACAGTATTTTAGGATTATTTTCAAAATCGGGTTTAGCCTTTTGGCACATTAATAAAAAAGAACAATTATGCATTTATATACTATGGATATAATTAATTAACTTTTAATAAAGCTGTTTTAACACATTTATGAAATTATTATAGACCTGTAAGAAATGTGTGTATATATATGTGGAAATGCAGTCCAATGTTTGTCTGTGTAGATGTCTAGCCTGTATGACGACCGGCAATGTCATCTGATTGACAGATACAGAATCATCAAGATTTCCCAATCTGATTTGGAGAATATCATTATATGTAAGAGACGGTAGTTCTCTTCTGACTATAGTAGTAGTTCTGCTTCTTATTCCTCATGCATATTCAACAGTGGATATTTCCAGTTATGTAGATGTGCTTTGGAATTAAAGTATTATTAATTTGGAGGAATACATTGAGATTTATCAAAGCTGCAATCACTCAAAACCAACATTAGCTTGAGACACATGTTGGGCTTTACGTGAAACTATGCCTTCCTGTCTCTTACCCTCCCTTGTACCTTTAAATGTCTAGAAAACCACACAACTGTTTCTAACATACATGAAATCATTGCCGAATGATGCACTTTCACAGTACAAAGGCAAGCGTACTATCAGATTTTATTATCAGTATTTTACTAGTAAAGTATGCCGTTTAGGCCTGAGGAGTTAGCCTCACTGCCTTTTATTAAATCAAGTCAGGGGCTGACATACGCCGGCAGGTTTTGAGATGTTCCACTGGCTGCCTGCTGGATGGCAAGATGGCATTCAGGCCCCTGCTGAGCCCTGGCTGCTCAGCCAATATATCATAATCCAATCTCCCACTCCCAGCTAGAGGAGAAGCCTGCTCCCCAGTCATTTTCCCCAAGGCCCAGCTGGGCAAATGCGACGCTTACAGGCATAATACCCGCAAAACGTCAGAAAACACTTATTTATCCGTGAATAATCTCGTTCCCAGACACTTTTGGTAAGTTTGCAGAAGGTCTAGTTGAACACTATGTCAAACTTGGCCTTCACTGTATTACAGAGTGCTGGGAAAATCTCCACCCACTTGCATTTTTCATCAAATTAATCAACTTTATATAATATATATTAACCAGCTTATTCATGGAATATTGCATTTAGTGCTGAAGTTGATTTGGCTATGTTCTTTTTTGGCCAGTTCAGGCTTGCAACATATATTTGTATACACTGTCAAGAACTAAACTCCTTAGCTAGATAAGAAATATGACATCCTTGGTTGACAAGTAATATGGACGTATTCTGAAATGTAATTGATGGCAACATTTTGTAGTTGCTAGGTAACACGCTGAGATGCATAAGAAGAGGCTGCGAAGGGAACCTGTTCTTAAAAATTAAATCATGACAAATAGTTTATTCTGAGTCACTCCCACATTATTTTATGGTCACTCCCCCTGTGACATACTTTGAATGGTTTATATACCAGTTGTAAACGTGTTGTGTGGCCTGAACATATGTTAATATGTGAATGGATAAAGTGACCAATCAGGGCTATGGCATTTGTCATATCTATAAGCAGATTGAGTACTATTGTTTTTGTAAAGATAGGAGAGTTCGGCCCATTCCCACAATTCCTATTGAAATTCTAGTTAACATGGGGAAAATCATTACTAAACAATTTTGAATGCATTTATTAAAATGCAAAGTGTGGATAAACCAATGTGTTTACAGACCAACTGCATATAGCACTGTAATCAAAGGAATGGGGCTCCCTTGAAGGATTTAGAATTACCCTTCATTTTACTGAGGCAACAGAAGCATGTAATCTTCATTAAGGCAAAGCTAGACGAGGAAAGGCAAAAAGAATATTCTGCAGCTTGCAGAGATTACCATATCCAGGAAAAGGGAAAAGAAGCTGGCATGGAACCAACAACGGTCACATCCTTAATCGTGAATGTCTTGAGCAAAAGAAAATGTTCTTAACCCCAAACACAATAATTAACATTTATAATACAATTGGAAGAGTTTACATGCTATTTAAAGTTTGCTATTTTGTCAGGTTATTGATATTCATATTAGGCCATAGGAATGATTTCAGCACAAGAAAAATAATACACAATTAAAATTAACTCTACAATTCACACATTAAAGCTGTGTCAAATGACAAATAATACTATAAACCATCAATGTCAAAATCGCAATGATTGTATTGAGTAAAGCCTATGCATATGTGAAATTACTTAACATATGAGCAATGGGCAGTATCACGCACTCCGACACATGTCCGTCCGTGTGAGCCGGCAACTCTGGCCATTTACGCCACAAGCCTCTCGAAAAATTATGTGCATGGTACTGGCAATGGGAGTCATAATTTTCATGTTGTGATGTGCCTCTAAATCTGGAGAGTTGAGCTTTTCAATATGAGGAGAGCACTGCACAAAGATAGGAGGACCGTTGCAAGTCAATCCCCCCTGCATGTCAGTCCACAAAATCATAACTCGATGAAGTTGACTTTTATCAAGGTAACCAATAAAGAAACAGTATCAAAGATGGATCATAACAATTGTCAGGTTCTGGCTGGGGGCCTCTGGGCATCTCTATGCGCCTGGGGGCAACAGTCAAGGCCTGACCACAGATGTGCCTCTAGGCATCTCTGTGCTGCTGTTTTGGTTGTCTCCAATTAGAGGCAGCTGCTGCACGTTGCCTCAAATTGGGGACGCTATTTAAGGTGCCCTTTGAGTTCTTTAGTTTGTGGATCATTGTTGTGTGGATCACACTTTGCCCTTACGAAAACACATTTACCTTACCATTGGCCTTCACCTGTGCCACCGAGGCCACAGAAAGGCCAACAATAATGTGTAAATAGTTACAGATTTCAGTGGTTGGGAGTGGATTAATATTGCAGCGGACAAACAAGAGCTCTGCATAAAAACTAGCCTGTATTAGAGGATAGCGTGAAGTAATTAATCCAAAAGTGCCACACAAAAACTGTGACATGGGAAAAGGTTTTCTTATCAAATGAGACCATTATAGAGTTTTTGGGTAAAAATGAAAAGCTCAAAGTATGGTGCCAAATTAACAGTGCCCATGCCTCAAAATACCGTATCCTTACAGTGAAGTATGGTCGGTGGTGGCAGCATTATGCTGTGGGGATGCTTCATATCAGCAGGTATGGCCAATGCAACATTGGAGGCCAAAGCAATATTTAAGTGGCTAAACAACTAAAAGGGGAATGTCCGACAAAGGCCTAGTCCAATCTCAATCTGAATATATCATTGTATGAAAATTGACATCCGTATGCATTTATGTTTTGTCTTGTCTGCTCTTCTTTCATCAACCCTATAATAAACACGAAAAAAGTATCAATATTAAATGTTACAGCCTTCTGTATCAAACAGTATCAGAGAATGTCACAAATGTACTCCAAAATTAATCAATATAAATCCATGAAAATGTATGTGGCATATTTTGTGGACAGTGTTAGTCAGGCACACCCACCAGTAAACGTACCTGACTATGTTATTTCTCAGCTTTACTCCGCATAACTCCAGTACACAGTACCACACACTCAATTGCACCAGAGCCTTGTTACCTTGTGCACTAATCCACATTCCAAAACACCGCTGATTGGATATATGCAGATTGGTGGGTGATATAATGTCATAAATATTTTTTATGACAGGTCTAAGCTCAGCCCTGATACAATAAGTGAGTTGGCCCTCATATTTTATGTTTTTTTTTAAATAACTTGCAGAAGAAGGTATACGTTGATAGATTTAATTTTACTGACCTGCAATTTTAAGGAGCACTATGTTCAATCCTGCTACATTAAACGTTTACAGGACTGATTTTAAACAATAACACAACTTGTTTTACTCCTTCGTCTCTCACCACACAAGACCAGAATAGTGTTAGCTAGTCCAGGGTGGTTCTAGCTCTGTGAGTGTCTAAAGTGTGAACAAGGAAACTAAAAGTCAATGCAAACTGATAGATGGACTGGCAAGAAAGTTTAAATGGGGAATATCTCAGGTACTCTGAACTATTTTGTAGAAAAAAATACTTGAAACATTTACTTAAAATCTTTAATACAGATGTCGTACAGGATGTCGTACAGTAGTACAGGAAACATCTTACACATGGCCCCTTTAACCAGGTTTGTCAATTGAAAATAAAATTAATTAGTTAAATGACCTAGGCAAAGGCATTCAAGATTACAAGATGACAAGACAACACAGAGAACTACATATATAATGTAAAAAATAAATAAAAATAAGCAAAATAAAAGACTGTATACGTTATAAGGACATGATAATAAATAATATAATTACACAAAATAAAGCTAGATGTTTAGCTAGACATACAAAGGTTTGAAGAATTCAGTGGACAGCAGCTTGTTAGGTAAATTTTCTAAAGGAGTGAGGAGTGGAGAAAGTGTCAAGCTTAAAGGTCTTTTGCATTTTCTTGTCCATTGGCTGCATCAAACTGATATGAATGACGTCCAAAAGTGTGGCTATAAACTGGAGCACAGGTTACAAGACAACAGATGATAATTAATAATGTACTAATTAAGTAAATAATTATTCAGTGATAATCACAGATCATTAGTGTGTCTAAGGTAGAGGGGGCATTTAATTAAGTCTTAAGGACTTAATTAAATGCCCCCACTTATTCCCCTCTTGAAGTCTTAATAATTTGGTACTAGTGAGTCTGGTGTTATGTATGAAGCGATGATCAATTAACCAGAGTGTAAAGTTCACAGTGATAAGTGCCGAAAGAGGTGCAGTTGACAAATTGAATAGCATTATGTTAAATGACATTTATTGAGGAGACTAACTTGCCATAATTGAGTAGTGGCTGGATTATCATTTTTAAAAGGGTATACTTGGCATTGTAGGTGAAGAATGCTTTGCTGTGGAGCAAGAAACCAATTCTGGATTTACCTTGAGTACTGTAAAGCAAGACCTGTTTTACAGTGTTTCCATACAAGTCAGAATCTCTGTAATGATAATAAGTACCAGCTCAAGTACAACCACTTCTTAAGAGTCAGCTCTGGAAGGACACTGATATTGGTACATGCAAATTAGCTCTTATCACTTTTTTATTGTACTTATTTTCATTTACGCTTTGACTCAGCGTTCAATCTTTAAAGCACACATTAACTTAATATTTTTTTGGAATGAGATCATACCTAAAAATAATTTTAAAAATGTCTTAATGAGAATGATAGATTATAAAGTGAATATACTGTATTTATATGACTCATCATGCCATCAATTAAATACCCAATATGAAATTAATCTTCATTTTAAACTGCATTTTTGCCTGCATTATGTTCAAATCTCACTTTTCCATGTCATATATGTGGATTGGTTTAAAGTCACAATTTAGATTGCCTGCGTTTCCTGATAGTGTTACAGGGCTGTTAATTCGATTTGTTCTGACAGCTATTGAATTTTATTTATGATTATTTTAGTATCTGTTTGACATTGTTAGCTAACTGTTTCCTGTAATTCCACACAGGCTTTGGTCACTAGCCAAATAAAACCTCCCTACTGAAAAAACATGAGGGGTTAACTGAAGATGTGGTGTCTGATTTGGAGACGGACCCAGATGACCGCAGTGGATTTTTAATAACCTCCCTTGCTTTCCTGAGTTTGAGTTCGACTGCATCAGCAGACCAGAGAAAAAATGGGCAAATTGTTTTATGGGGAGAATAGCAGTGGCAGAATAAAAACAATCCAACCATCCACTTCCACTGCAGCCCTACACTGTTACCATATGTACACAATGCCCACTCGCAAAATCGCTCAATCTCTGGTGAGCCGGCGACATAAATAGGTTCTACATAAGATGGGCTAAAAATATTGGAAACTAAAAAGCAGCTCCATTCATTAATTTCACATGTGGTCAAACCATCCTATTTGTGCAACAACAGTTAAGGATCAAGTAGGGATGTACTACTTGATCATCGTTAAAGTTTCCACTACTACCTGAAAATAAAGGGGAAACATCAGTCTCCGTATTTATTATTTGTGTGAATCCACTACTAAAATTGTATACAGCCTATGTATTAACACGATGCCAAGTCAATGATTTGTCAATGTTCAAATAGCAATTTACTTCATTTTACGTTATGCATCTATCATTCACCCATGTTCCCAATGATTTCTGAAAGTGGCATTCTTCCATGCATCCATCCAAGTTTCTCATCCAAGTTTTATTAAGCTAGCGAGCGAGTTTTAAGCTAGCGAGTAGAAAAGAAAAGGGACTAAGATGCAGAGAACAACTATCCTGCCATTGGTAGTCACCGAACGCCATCACTGCCCGCTCGCCGGAAATTAGCATAAAGTTGAACATTTCTCAACTCTCATCTGTCGCTGCCGCTGGGAGATTTTATCTTTGAGCATAGCTCTGCCCACTGTCACCAAGATTCACTAGCTCTCGTTGGAAATGAATGGGAGGGTGCCTCTCCCATTAAGGGGGCCTCTAGTGAGCAGGCAGTGTGCACGTAGGGTTAGGAAAAAAGGAGCTACGTAGAACCAAAGGGTTTTTCAGTTGGTGGCAATTGAATTATTTTTCATTCTAGGTAGAACTCTTCATAGGGTGGTACAAAGAACTCACCCTTTTATCAATGAAGGGTTCTAAAATAACCCTTTTATTCCAAAATGGTTCTTCCTAGGGCTCTCTATGGGGCATCCACCAGGTAGTCTTTTTCCACAGAAGCATATTGGAAGAGGGAAAGTGTGACTGACAATCCCCTCGTCCTCCCCACATTCTCTGTCCTCTGCAGTCTGTTATCATTTAACATAATGAAAGAAGCAATTCACAGGAAGAGTATTACTTATAGTGATGTGCATGCTGACTGGCTTTCGCAAAGCATGTGTCTCTGCCCCTTTTCCAGGGGCTATGCATGAAGGATTGAGTGATTTGTTCAATTTAATCACAAATGAACAAAATGACAAGATGAGTTATTTTCACGGAATGACTCAACAAAAGATTAGTCAGTGAAAAGGGTCCAACTTCCCATCACATGACCAAACATATTACATTTATGACACTGCAGGGGTTTTTGTTCATACGTCTACAAAGCATTTCTTATTTATCCCTGATTTATGTGGGTTGGAAGATATGTTTCATAGAGTAAAGGTCTCCCTCTTTCCATTCACAATATGGTTTGATTAACATGAATAAATTAGTCCTGATATGTTCTCCTTGAGCTGTGAAAATTTCCTATTCACATTGATGTGCATCAAAATGTTAATTTGTCGCCCCTGATGTGTTGAGAGGGTGTGCTGAAATGCCATTCTTTATGGTATGTTTGAGCAGAGGTGCTGGGGTTTAATGGGATGTGCAGAAAAGGAAAGGAGGTCAAACTCATAAGGGCTGATAAGACTGTGGTAGGACCTAAGGGCATGAAGGCTGGGTTGGAACCCCATGTCACCTTGGAATCATCAAATGTAAAGAGGTGCAGGAGGGATGGACTAACAATTTGTGAAGATGGCCAGCAAGTTTAGCTAAGGCCAGCCTAACCCTATGAGCAATGTGGCTTTGTAAGATAAAATCTTATCATGCACCAAGTCTAAAGGCTCAAAGGGTGGCACAAAGAGCACATAGAGCAGGAGATATGCATCCCAGATTGAGGTGTAAAACCTGATCTAAGCCATCACCAGCCCGACAAGAAGTGACCAACCAGGGAATTTGAGCCAGGCGATGACAGGCTAAAATAGCTGCGAGGTAGACCTTGACAGTGAATTAATAGCCCTGCTCAAAGAGTTCTTGGAGAAAAGTCAAAATGTCAACCCCACAGCGCTGAAGGGGAATAACACCCTGGTCTTGGCACCAGAATTCAGAGACAAAGCGTCTTTGATTTCCTCCAAGACGTCAGGGAAGATAAGGGGAGACTGCACAGCCAACTCATGCACCAGGAGCAAAATAATTAACCTATACCAACACATTCAGAGTATGGGGCGAGGATAACCAATCTATACTCAGACATGTTTTCACCCTACGGAACAGATAGAAAAATTCCAGTGCTTAGTCAGTGGAAACCTCTACTACACTAGGGTAAGTAACAGGGCCTGGCTGAGAGGAAACTCACTGGGGAGAATATCATCCAAGAGTAGGCTCCAGCAACCAGCTAATGAAATAACGTTCTTTTTTACGAAAGTCTGGTCAGGACTGCACCTGCAGTGAATAGGGATCGAACGCTAGATAGGGATCATAGGTAGCTTAATACAGCCTGTGACAGGCTCATGATCTGGGATGAATGAGGGCTGCAGTAGCATGCCCCAATCTGAGACACCTCATGGGGGTCTGTTAAGGCAATGTTGAAACTGCATGAGTGAGGAAATCACCAGGCAAACAAACCTGGCTTGGAAGCTTTCGTCAACTTCCTCCTGCTTCCAGTCATATCCAAGCATTTCATCCAATTGTGTAATAACTAATTCCTCAACAACTATACTACCATGTAGTTATGAAGTAAGCCATGTGACTACTATGTTTGCTGTAATTCTTACTATGGTACTTATATATTAATTAGGGTAAATTAAGAAGTGTGTAGATATTCCAAATAGATCTAAATCGATATATCGAAGATATCCAAATGTGCACCCCTTAGCAACATGACATGTCATAATTACTGTTACCAAAATTACTATAGTTTTTATTTAGCAACTAAAATTGCTTCAGTTTGATAATGAATATAAAATAATATAGTTTAAAAAAAGCTTTGATAGACAAAGGTATCCGATAGTAATTCAAGAAATCTCATGTTGTGAGACTGATAAATATAACATGGAAATACTCAAGTTTGGTAGGACTGTTTTCAAACATGGGACATATCCGGGTATGAAACACAGTCATTACCACTGGCAATGGAGGATATCATTTGATAATCGAACCAATTCATACCCAAGAGCAAAAGAGGAAATACAAAGAAAATGTTTTTCTATTCATCACCATGACATTTTCCACATTTACTATATCATGCATAAAAGCATGGGTTTAGCAAATAAAAGACATTTAAAAAATGTCAACCATCTACATAAATATCATGTTTAAAACATTGCCCACCCACAACGGCACATAGCCTTATTTTATCTTTAACTATAACTCGCTCAACTGGCATTAAACACTGTTTATCAAGCCAAACGGCCTGCTATCGGTCCCAAATGACATGATGCATATGGTGCAATTTCCCCTTGTAGAATTGCAAAAACAATGCCTTCCATAATGTAACTGGACATTCATTTGTGTAAATACCTAACAAACCCACCTGTCACTCAACAGCTAAGATAAAAATGCCCTGTGTTAAGAGGATTTATATCAGCAGCAGATGACATTTATTTTACAAAAGGCTGGTGAGGCACAGGATATGTCGTAAACGTGTAAGAAGCAGACTGCACATTTTTCTGTAACAGACCTGTTATTACTATGAACTAACTAGGCATGGTGAATATTAACATCCCTACTGCTAACTCTTTATAATGTAGTTTATAGTTTATATTCATTAGCCAAGCACACTTCTAATACCTCTTGCTCATTGGCTGTAAGATAACGTGGATGTTGCCATACCGTTTGGAAAAACTAAATTTCAAGTATAACATGAAGGATGACTTTGCTTGATATTTTACAAGTTAACAAATTTGATGGACCAGATGCTGTCAAAAACCCTTCGACCATTACAAAGACTGTTTCTAGCAATAAATCATATGTTGCATCTGATAATGGTTTTAGGCAAAATTTGATATAAGATTTGCCTTGTGCTGCAGAATAATTGGATGCCAAATTTGCTGCCACATAAATGACCTAACATGACAGGTTTAAAAAAAAAAAACCTGAGTGGGGTCACTACATCCAGTTTCAGGAAAGAATTAAGCATGTCTGAAGATATTGTATCCATGAAAAACAGAGGTTTACAATTTCTACTAAGACTGGGTGACATGTTAGTGTTGTAAATGGGTATACATCACCCATAGTATGTCTGAGAGAATGACGTCTTGGTGGATAGCGGCCCCAGGGGGATCCTGGCTTGTTAGGTGAGTATCTCTGAGAACAATTGATTACACCTGTCGCTTATTACCTGTTGTCTTGTCTCTGCCCTATTTAAGCACTTACAGGTTAAGAATTTGTCAGTTTAGAGCTCCTAAACATTCTTTCAGACGACTACTCCTGTGTTGTTTATTGTACTATGGTTGTCTATTACTGTGCATTTCTTATTTTCTCCCTTCAATGTTTAGGTGCAGGGCAACTTAGGTACTAGTTCTCATCATATATTGTCGCCAAATCCTCCTTCCAGTTGTTTTAATTTGTTGTATTTATGTCATTTTGAATTACTGTACCTGTCGTGTTGAGGCACCCTCTGTATTTTAAAAATAACACTTAGGGATAATATGAACAGAAAACTTGAAAGAAAACCTCTGGCCTCTTTATTTACGACACCTTGCTTGGTTTTGTTTGTGCACCAGTGCCTTCAGTCTATCACAAATGGTTAAAGTGCACTACCAGTGTTTCTTATACTTGTTTCCCAACAGCCTAGGTATTCCCTAAGTATATCTAAGTATTCCCCCTAAATTAACCATTCTCTTAAACCGTTCATGAATCGGCGCCTAGACTCCTAATAAAAGCAACTAGCTACTAACAAATCAGACCATATGAATTCCATGTACAGTATATTACTGTGTGTTGCAATTAGGGGTTAAAGAGGGTGTAGAAAATATACTGTAGTTTTGCTGGATGTAGCACACAGTGCCCCATGTTTTCCCATTAGATTTGTAATTTTACAAACTCTCCAGAGTATTTCAAACAATACATTCACCACGGCACTAAATAGTTTTTCTGTAAAAAGTATCCCTTGATATAAGCTAATGAGCACAAGCAAATTAACAATGGTAATAACATCAAAACAGGCTTTATTTATATTAGATATGTTCTCTACATTATCTTCCTTAAGCTCTAACTATTTCTCTGTGTGCTCCCCCTCGTAATATTCTTTACCTTATCTAAAGTATTATTTAAATAGTAATTTTGTTTCATTAATATTTTTCCCACAGTTTTTTTTGACAATTTACATAATACATACTATATATACACACTGCAGACATTTACTTTGAAGGCAAGATACAAAAATCAGAAGTCTTATTGTTGCTGCTAAACATATATAACATTTCTCTGCAGAGTATTATTTTGATGGCAAAATACAAAAACCGGAGGTCTAATTGTTGCTGCCGAATACCTAATGTTGCCAGAATGATGCTAATCTATTGTAGCCAATTGTAGCTATCGTGTTGAGACACATAGTTAGCTAGCTTGTTCTTGCCTTTGATTGTCAATCAGACGATGGCCACATTTTTTATATCAATGTGACAGCCATTTACTGACAGTTCAACACACTGCACTGTTTATATTGTTTTTATTTTTGTTCATGCTGCACTGTCGCTCATACAATATGATTGACTCTTTTCAAACTGCTACTAGTGTACAGTGTTATGTATTGCTTTATTTTTTGCTATATTTTTGTTTTGTATATTTTTTCTTAATTCTCACTATGTAGTTGTTGGGTGCCATGTCACAAGAATTTCATTGTGCAGGATGATGCTGTGTTGTTCAGTGCATTTGACAAATAATCTTTGAAATTTTGAAAACGTGAGTGCACAGACACAGCCTGTTATGTTTCCATGACCTCACTCGCTAGCTTGATAGTCGGAACGTCATGTTCTTTTGTTTTGCTCTGATACTCGTGCAATAGTAAACTGCACACAGTGGTAAATTGTCGTATTTCATAAAAATATTCTGTTTTTCTATGGCGGCATATCACAATTTATCAGCAGCCGAGCACTTCTGAATATTACAAGAAGAGGGAAACACTTGGGTTACACTACACACAGGGAGTGTATGCTTTGCTGATAATGGAGCAATGTATTTTGCTACACATAAAGGCATGAACATTAATACAGGGATAATTAGTCAGTCTTATGGCGGTGGTAAAAAAGAGCAGTCTTAAGGACAGAACATGACCTGAAGTGATGTACAGTCAACCCAATCACCACAGGGAAAGGATATTAAAAGATGACTGCTCTAGTTTACCACAACAAAAATTACATAAACATTTTGTCAAAAATGCAGCCATGCCCAAAACTAATTATTTAACATAGGATAGTAAAACCATTCCATTGCAGTTAAGTGGTAAAAGTGACCATGCGTATACCTCAAACCCCATGGGAAGGCTATTTGTTTGTCTGGCTGTACAGCTGGGTATAGTGCATAGTGGTTAGAGACGCGGGCCTGCAACTAATAGGTCCCTTGTTTGAATCTCATTACAGTCAAAGCAAATTGTGCATTAGGATTTGTCCCGTATAGATAAAAACTTTGCTGGCTATAACCTTCAGTATCTACATTATAGTAAGCCTAAATAAAACTGTTTGCAGTTATGTCGCAACTATTTCTGGTGGATTTTCGAAGTATGCATCTGTGCATCCTTTTTGGGTCAGGATAGGCAAATACTTCGCTGGCTACAACCTTCAATAGCTACATTATGGTAAGCCTAAAATAAAACTGTTTATATTGCAGCTATTTCTGGTGGATTTTCGAAGTATGCATCTGTGCATGATTTTTGCGGAGATATAGGCTTGATCAAAACTCCTTGAGCATTAAAATAGTAGGGTTTTCCACGATTCTCTCGTCTTTTCACTTGACGAAAAAGTCAGTTATCATCACCTATATTGATAATTATTGTATCAATGTCATTCACAAATGAAAGAAAAACAAATGCTTTTGTGCCATGAAATAGCTTTGGCTGTGATAAGTTCAAGTAGTAAGTTAGATACTAGTAAGCCTATTACTGGCTAATAAGCTGTTGAAACAGCCTGTGGCAAAAGCTATACATTTCATAGATGCTATTTGTGGTGGAGGTAAACTTAATAAGAAACGAAATATTCAAACTTGGCATGATGTTAATGCATGACAAAATGATCTAATGTCAAGATGCTATACTGACACTGTACAAGTGTATAGCACTGTGGTGTAGCAGTTAACAACACAGTCGCTCACGTGGGAGACCCAGGTTCGAATCCAGTGAGGATGGTAACCATGTTTATCACACTTAATTGCGGGCCGGCTGAACTAGGCTGGCCTGGTTCCTTTTCTGGTTTTCCTGGTGCTTAACTAGTACATATACCAGCAAAGTGCTGTGGGATGTGATTGTACAGTCTTAGGTCCTGTTTTGACTGAAGTGATATAAATAATAGACAGCAGTATAGATTATAGAAGAATGCCTGGAGTAGTGATGGCCATTCAAGGCTTCATTAGCATTATTTTAGCAGGTGGATATTATGCTGGCAGCACACTGGCAGCATTTTCTTTATCACAATAAAAGCCATCATTGAAATTTATAAGGCAATATAGTTAACAATCTAGTCTGTGAAAAAGAACAGAAATGTATAATATTAGAACAAACATTAAACATAAAATGTACAGACTTGATTGTTAACTATATTGCCTTATAAATTTCAATGATGGATTTTATTTTGAAAAAGAAAATTTGAGTTAGCGCTGCTAGCATAATATCCTGCTGCTAGAAGAACAGTAATGAAGCCTCGAATAGCCATCACTAGCCTGGAGTCTTTAACAGTATTTTAACAAATGTAATTTTAATTTGATCTGCCTTCTATTCCTGATGTTAAAAATCACCACTTCAGAAGTTCAGTGCCACTGCTGGCTGATCAAGGAAGCATTCAGATGTACATACTTTAACAGGGAGAGACACAGGGAACGGACACAGAGGGTGTGTGTTTTGTTAACAAAAAGAGAAGGTTAACGGGTGGAGGTGAGGGAGAAATCAAAACCAAATGTCAAACCCCATTTTTGGGGATGCAGCATTGACTCTTGTGCGTTTTTCAGGTGGGGGTTTGGGAGGAATGGTTGCTGGCGGTTGCATGTTTGGTGGCCTCTGCATCCTCTATCTCCTGGCCATCTTCACCTCCATCTTGCAGTCTTCTCTGGTCCATTTTCCTTGCTTCTGGCCTCAGTCCTGAGTCTCCCCTTTGGAGCCCTCAAATACCTTCCCAAATGAGGTCCAAATAGGAAGCACATGCTTAAGGGCGGGGCTGGCCCACCTGGTACCTTCCGGACGGAGGCTACCAGCTGTTCCTGTTGCGCAAGTTGGTGTGACTCTGATTTGTGGGCGTATTCACGCCACAATACGCACTTGAAGGAGAGGCCATGCTCTGGCCAACAACAAAGATTGAGCTTGTAGGCACTTGGCCTTCCAAGAGGAGTCATATCCATCCGCTCTGGAAAGTGCTGATGCAATTTGCACTGCCATCTGTGGGAGCCACAGGCACTGTTAGAATGCCACAACCAGAATCTGACCCCTGGATTAGGAGCTCAATTCAGACAAATCCGCAGTGCAGTATTTACGCAGCAGCTCTATTTGCAATGGCCTGAGTAACTCACAGACAGGTATTGAGTGCTGTAAAACATTCATAAAACTATACCTTGCAAAAAACACTCACAGGTACTGTTTGCTTGCAATGTTGTTTGCCTTTATATGATCGCCTGTGTTCACATGAACATTTAATTGTCTTTTTTTCACCTATTAAAGAGTCATGAACACAGCAGTTATGATGTCTGAAACAAATTACTTCAAAGTAACCTATCTTCACATGTCCAAAACAATTGCAGCAGTGTAGGATATAGATAGAGTAGTAGGATGTTCTTACTACTACTGATCTATGTGGTTGTTCTACCTAGCGATCTTCAAATGTATTATAATTTTTAATTTAAAGTGTGTGGACCTGGGATGAATATAGCGAAAAAGGTGAAATGGTGGATAAACTGGTATTTTCAAATGTTGAAGTTTGGTTGGTCTAGACTCTAGAGGAAGGCTTTCCAGGATGTCCCTGGAAAGATGGGAATATTGAGCCTGTTCAGTTAGTAATGTGAAAGCAGGTGTTAAGTGATTTGTTGTAAGCTATGAAGTAGATCTATTTATACAATAGGGTAGTAGTTATCTTATGCTTTCAGTTATAATTGTATGAGGATTTGAATACTTCCAATCACCTTTTTGGCTACGGTTCTATTTGGGGCTCTATGAAAAGTATCCCAATAATTATGCATCTAATCACACGGCCACAATACAGCTTCCTAATCATTGCAGGTACATGATCATGCAATCTTTCCAAATGAGCTACCCATCAACAATGACAGACAAGATTATCTAAATAATAAATCGATTTGGGTTACTGACAATAATGAAATTAGATTGTGGAATGGATTTGTACTGAATTTTTTCCCCTCTTGTTGCCTTATCATGATGACAATGGTTCAAAAGACTTATGAATGGGGTCACAGTAAAAAGCAATTAAGTCAGTAAGACATTTCATCTAGCAGACTGTGTGAAAGGAAAGCTTGTAGCCATCTTCACTGCTGGAATGAAATAGATGGATGTGGATGTCTGGATGTCTTTGTTTATCTGACAAAGTGCTTTTTAAATCTGATTCTTATGAGTCATACTCTCAGAAAAACATTAGTCACATATTCCACAGACTTTTCAGCCAATGCTAAATGATTTGCCTCCCAGCCAATGGTGCAACAATGTAATAATTATAGAGTTGGAAATATAGATGAAAGAGGGTTTCATTATGTGACAGAAATCATTCATAACACTATGTTAATATAAGGGGTATGGGAAAGTGTATTTTTTGTGCTTTTGACCATACAAATTTCAAATACAAAGGACAACACAATTTAATGGACTGGCTTAAATCTTATTTGTTCCACGAGGTCAAAGTATATGCCAATTTGATGAAAAAGTAAGCTCATGTTCTACAATTTTCAGAGAGTCATGCATAGTCTGTGTTCCAATTAACAATGTGTATAGTAGAAAGCTTAGTGTGCAACCTCGCCCTGTTTAATCTTTTTTAATTGTCAGTTAAAGCAGGGTAGGTAACTCTGTCTGAATCTCAAATCACATACTGCATACTAATAAGTACTACAAGTCCGTACTTTGTGGATGATGGTGACGTACGTACTGTTTAGTATATAGTAAGCTAGTATGCCAGTATTGGGACTGATTGGGACACACTACCTAGTCATACTACCTCCATCTTGACATTAGATAATTTTTTCATGCATTAACATCACGCTAAGTTTGAATATTTAGCTAGATACCATTAAGCATTGTGTTAAACTGACTAACTTTTCTTTTTAAGTCCACCACAAATACCATCTATGAACTTAATGGCTTTTTCCACAGGCCGTTTTAATAGTTTATTAGCCAGTAATAGGCCTACTAGTATGTACGTACTACTTGGAATAATCATAAGAATTGAGCAACTGCTAGTGAGACTAAAGATGAACTTTACACTGACAAAGCTATTTCATTTCATGGCACAACATGACATTATCCCTACATTATCCCCGGCCTTCTATGTTGCAAGTAAAACATAGAAGGCCGGGATGTTCATAGGCGTGTACATCTGTGAAGGTGTGTGAGGGCCAATGACAGTGAGTGCTGGTACACAGAGTTACAAGCACGCCCCCTATTTCTGAAGAAGCAATGGCAGACACAGGCCCGTCTAGCGGAGGAGATTGCAAAATTTATATGAAACAAAAATATACGGAAGCAAAGAGAGTGTCCAATGAAGCATGGAGTAAAACAAGGGTAAATCTTGGTTTGGCATTCATCAGATGGCGGCAGATGAAGTTTGAGAAATTGATGAAGAGCGATGCAGAGTTGACCACCTTACTATTGGACAGGTGATGTTGCATTAGATGCCTCATTTATTAAGTTAGCTAGTTAGCTAGTCAATGAACGCTATCTGTACTGATGTTAGATTGTTATTTCGCTGGATATCGAAATTTCATTTTATTAAACTTATATATGCTATCAATGATGAGAATTATTTTGCTCATTTTGACCGGCTCGCTTAAATAAATCCTAGTCCAAAATTGATGTTCTTGTTTCTTTTATTTCTATTAGCGGAGATACATGATATGTTTCTCAGATGTTTTTTGTTTGAGACGATAAGCAAGCGTTAGCTAGCTAAGTTACAGCTGAGCAGATTCCATGTGCTGCAGGAAGATATTGTAACAACCTAGCTGACATTTGTGGCATTTTCTGCAAAAGACAAAGAAAACATAACATGCATTGTGGGTTGTTAGACCAAACATAATGCAGAAGCAACTATTGCGCAGAAGAAACATATTTAAACTTAGACACCATATTTATATAGACAAAACATTTTGTTTTCAATGAAAAAATCCTTCCTACGGCACTTTTAATCTGTTAATACTATATTTTCATACTATATTTTTTCATAAATATTACTATTAAAATAGGTCTAAGAATTAATTGATGGAATATTTAATATTTAATTTACTTGAATAAATCATTTTGTCTATATATCCTAAACCCTTTTTACCATTATCATGTCCCTGATTGGTGATATGGCTAACTTCACACTTTTAATTAAGTCCGTGTTGACCATGCAGGATAAATTAAGTCCATGTTGACCATGCAGGATAAATTAAGTCCATGTTGACCATGCAGGATAAATTAAGTCCGTGTTGACCATGCAGGATAAATTAAGTATGTGTTGACCATGTGTCAATTGTTGATTGTCTTGCACTAAAACACAAATTTGATTTCCCCTCCCAGTCCAAAAACAATGTAAAAATGTTATGTGTCCTGCTGTATTTGGCTATTTAGGCACTGAATCCCCAAACTGTATTCATAAGTCTATCTATCCAAAATCTAAAATGTTAAATGTGGCCTTGCAAAAGTATTCAATTTTCATATTATTTCCTTAACTTTCTTTATGCATAAATTCACTCAACCAAGGTCTCGTTCACAGCTGAGCACTGTTTTTCCACAATAAACCATATATATGAAATATAAATATCACATTTCACAATAAGTTGATTTGATTGGAATTCCATGTTTGCGGAGCATGGTGTTCAAAAGCAGTTTTTGCAAATTCATAATATGAGCGTGTTTGATAACTCGTGCTTTTCCAACTCATTTTTGAGGTAAGATAGTTAGGTAGTTTCTGTATTACAGCCAATGATGTGTGCAAAAATCCACACCAGTGATAATACACAAGGCTGAATGATATACTGCATCCAGAGGTTTCAGTACTGAAGCTGAGCCAATAGTGATGGGGAATAAATGCTTTCTGAAGCATTCAAGGCTTTCGTTAAATTGGGCTGAAAAACTATTAGTTCTCTTCAGGGTTTTGAATTCACTGCACAGTGGTGTCACCTGGTGGGTAAAAATACATCTCATGTTTCTCATGATCTCACAATGTTTATATAGATGTCTTTTTCCATAGTATCCTACAAGACTTTGTGGCGCAATGGTTAGGCTTGCGGATTGCAAAGGGGAATTAAAATGGGGGTTTGTGTCCCATATTCCTGCCTTTCCAGTTAAACTTTTCAAACTGTGCATCCGTTCTAATGTTTTGCATTATAAAGGCAAGAGTGTCATAAGATACGCTAAGTGTAACGTATTATATGAAAAACAATAAACAGTCCCGTTTGCTGAAGTTCATCTGGATTTGATCTCGCACCTCTTTGTTAGGGATTTGAGTCCATGGCACTACCGATTGCGCCATCACTGGACTGAAAATGCTAGCACCTTCAACTAAGACTGGATTCAACACTGTGACAGTGATGTCAGATTAGCATCTAATTACCAACTTTACCTACTTAACTATCGTTTATGTGCAATATATGGGGAGCCAATTTGTAAATAACTTGGGATGGACGAAAGCCCTGGTACCAGTCAGTGGAGTTTCAGATCTGCAGTCAGCTTCAAAAAGGGATGCCATAGATCACGTGGTGATCAAACATGCATCTGAATGACAAAGATTCCTGAAGTAGAAATTACAAATGCAGTGTTGGCAGTGTTTGAACAAAACAATAAGTAATTATTTTGACTCAAACCAGGCTATCCAAAGCAATTATCTGTCCACAGCACTACACGTTGAGCTATCGGCCAGCGGATGTATTTGTTAAAGTTGAAAGACAATTCAATAGTCTACTGTATAACTGCCTGTAATTGATAATGCATGATGTGCTGCACAATTGTATTGACATTCACTGGTCAATTTGTGAATTTAATTAGTTCAACACTTGATAATTAGGCTGTAGACTAATCTAGATTCATATCTATTAAAGTATGGTTGGGATTTCAAAGCAAGTCTTGAAGCATTGGCCTCATGCGCCCGATCAATACAGTACAGCATATCACCATAATTTATCAGCGACAAAATGTTGCTTTCACAATTTACTTTATGCTGACGTGACAAACAACAATTGTTTCCTTACAAGAAACACAACCAAGGCTTGTTGTTTAAAGACAAATGTTCATTTAACCAAATCCCAAGATATTTCTTGGATGGAACATGCTCCAAAACAGAAGGTTCAAGGTAATAATTTTAGGGTAATCCAGAAGTGGATTTTGTGGCCAAGTAATATCATTGATGTATAGAATGAACAAAAAAAGATCCCAAATTAAACCTTGCCGAACTACTTTGTTAAGAACAAGAAATTCTGATTCAATTCCATCATTTACCATAGCATGGGATCTATCACTGAGGTAATTTTTAAACCAATGCAAGTATCCTTGGTCATGCCTAATGACGACAGCTTTTTCAGTAAGTTTGAGTAATGAAATGTAGCGCAACCTTTGACTGAACAATAAAAAGAGAAACAGCTTGAATTCTAAATCTAAGGCATTGACCATCATTCACCTGTCACGTTTCCGGTAAAGCAGGACAACAGGCGCAGACTTGAACAACACAAGGGTTTAATGAGGAAACTAAGGCAGGTAAAAAACAAGAAAACGGCAGGAAACCAGCAGGCAGGCAAAAACAGACTGGTGGCAGGTACATACACAAAAAGACTCAATGACTCAAAGGGCTAACAGAATAGGGCAAACTAAATAGGGTGCTAACGAGGACTAAACAAGTGAAAACAATCAGACACATGGGTGGTTTCCCAGACTTTAGGGAAAACCTCATAAATCAGTAATAAGTTAAACATTTTCTTTAGAACTCCAGAGATAAATGGCGCAGCACTAACCAACAAGCATAGGTCAAGTTAATCAGGCTGGAAGATTTCTTAATGTCTATACTTAGTAAGAAATCAAGAAAATAGTTTTCTGTGAACAGACTCAGCAAAAACTCTTTCTAAATAATTCAAATTGTACATTGACATTTTGTTTTGTTTAATGACAACAAAATCCACTATTGTTTAGTGACATGGTTTAAAGTTGGGAAATATTTCAAAGAAATATAGAAAGAAGTATGGGTATACAGTACTTTTTAACTTTTCTTAGGGTTGATGAAGTATCTTGCTATTGATACATTGACAACTGAGGTTCTTTTATTTTGCCCACATACACTAGATAAACGGATGGTAAATAGTGCATGTCATAGGAGGATGGAGCAGGGAGAGCAGGAAGATGTGAGAAATGTCATGGCAGTGATGAATTTGAATCCCCTGCTCCAGATCTTTTGTGCATCGGTGCCTCTGCACTGTTTATTTTTAGCAGCTCTGTTGCTGAAAGCCTGCCTATACCAGCCTCACAAGCCCTGTCCTACTAAGTGCGTAGATCCTACAGTATCCCTACAGACTGCAGTGCCTCCCTGTCCCTTTTTCCTCACAATATAATGGTGTGTGTGTGTGTGCATATCATTGCATGACCTTATGACCATGATGGCCTGGTTTTTTCCTCATCATATATTGTCTAATTAACCAGATCATGTTCAGTCTTGCATAAAATACTAGAACCACCTCATCCCAATACTCCATGTCTTTACTCAAATCCTGTTCCATTAGTTAATTAAAGTTAAGAGAGGCCCATGCTCATCTGAAATCGCAGTTCTGTTATTGCAGTATTCTGAGAAAAAACTGGATGGAAATGTTACTCCCATTTCAGCCTTGGAGGGTCTCTAACCTCCCACAGGAGACCACTTCACAGTTCCATTCCATAATGTATAAACCTGAATCTACTACTTTCTGCTTGATGTGAAATTACTCCTACAATACGAAAAAATTCCAACCTTCCAATCCAACTTTCTCTTTGAAAATCTGGGACATTGGGCCAAATGATTGTAGAAGATTTAACCATCAGCATATAGAAACAATGTTTGAAACACAAAATTACACTTTTCTTTGAAGCCAGCAACAATTCAGAGATCTCACCATAATACTCAAAGCTTATCTGAGGGGTTACAACATAGCATTTCAAGCATCCTAAAAACACCCTGTTAAATGGATCAGGAAAGTATTTTTTATTATTAAAAATTATTAAACTATTTTGAAATGCAGTACCAATTCAATCAGACTTAATCTATTCAATATGACAATTATTGGCAGTTCTACATTAACATATGACTGCAAAGAATGTACCATAAACATATCATTTTGTAATAAATATAAAACTCAATTGTAAAAAAAAAAGATGTATTATTATTTACAAACCCAAAACCCAACTGAACTACTGAGCTTAACAAAATAAGTAATTAATAAAATGAAAATAAAAACTAAGGACAATGACCCAAAACACACCTCTAGACTGTGTAAGGCTATTTGACCAAAAAAGAGAGAGATGGTGCTACATCAGATGACCTGTCTTCCCCAATCATCTGACCTCAACCCAATTGGGATGGTTTGGGATGAGTTGGACTGCAGAGTAAAGGAAAAGCAGCTGACAAGTGCATTTGTGTGAACTTCTTCAAGACTGGAAAGTATTCCAGGCGACTACCTCATGAAGCTGTTTGGGAGAATGCTAAGGGTGTGCAAAGGGTGGCTACTTATAAAATATAACTGTATTTTGATTTGTTTAACAGTTTGTTGGTTAGCTACATGACTCCAACAACAGAAAAGTACAAATGTAAGTATTCAACTACACACTTTCATCTCATTCTTCTATGCAGATTTGCTCCAGGTCGTTCAATGGATTTTATTTACAGTATGTCTAACTTCTGTAGAATGTTCTTCGCTCTTTGGTCCTTGTTTTCCTTTATCTTCACAGCCTGACTGATCCTCCACTAGTTGGGTTTTTATTCAGAAAATGTGACAGCAACTTCAATTGTTCACTGGTGGAGGCCAATCTCAATATAACTGTGTCCTTGTTAGGGCAATTTCTGTACATGTGGGGACCCAATGTGCCCACAAAAACAGTAACATTTTACAAATCGCTAAGGGGTAAGGTTTAAGGAAAACTTTACAATTGGGCATAGTGATGGAATCGTGGTTACTTTAAAGTTTAGGCCTTACAGGTTATGGTCGTTAGGTCTAGGTTAAGTTTAGGTATAAAGGTGATATTGTTGAAGTTACTTTTAGGGTTTGTTAAAGTTAGGGTTTTGTCATGGTAAGGCTCTGAGTTATGATTATGTCCAAGGCTTGGGGATATTGAATGTTGATTTCTGGGTTTCAGGTCTCCACAATAATATAAATAGATACCGTACTGTATGTGTGTGTATGTGTGTGAATTAAAATCTCTTCAGATTTGTGAATAAGTAAAGTCAGACAACTGTACTAAGTAAATTGTGCATTTCCATTATAGACTTGAATGGGATTATAGACTTGAAATCCGATCCCTAGAATTTTGACTGACCTCAACTCATTAATAATACAAAGTATGAATTGTTCTGTGTTACTTGTTGGATATTTCACTATATGTATTCAGATAGTATGTTGAGTCATGTTTTAAGGTTTTGGTCACATAGTACATTCACAATACTTTTGGCTGAATGAAAAATGAATGCATGTTTTGTTTAGCAACTTTATGTGGGTGCACAGCTTTTATGACACCTGCAATATTTAGTGTGTACTTTTCTTAAATTTAATATTTGATGCTTCAAAACCCTTGATAGTGTAATGATCAAAAGTTGCCAGGTAAAATTATGTATTAAGTTGACTTTAATTATTTAAAGCCACATTAAAATTCTACTACAGTTTCTTCGTTGCTTTGCATAGCATTATTTTCCACCAGCCATGCATCTCTCCAGTCCATATTTGACAACAATAAAAAAACGGAAAGACTCAAATGCCAACTAAATCCTGATTGTTCATGGTGACATTACATATTAATAAGTATTGTGCCAAATTAGTCTGGTAGGGTGCAGCATTTACTATGCAAATGGGTAATTATTGGACAAAACATCCCTGGATGTTCTCCTGTGAAGGTTGACTAAAATTTTAGTCGACAAATTCATTGTTTTCTCCTAACCCTGTATCTTGTCAAAGAAATAATGACTTCATCCTCATTGCTTGTAGTGCTTTGATAATAGTACATGAGCTTTTAAAATGAAGATAGGTTTGCAATATTAGAGCGACAGTGAAAATTAAGCAAAATTAAGGTATTAGTTTCTTAGTTGTTTGACTGGATACATACATTCTTTGCACATACGTTATTGGTCATTTAACTACAAAAACAAAAATGTGGCCCTTAAAGACTTGTACTGAACTATGCATGTAATTATGATCCTGATTCCATGTACTGTACAGTGCACAATTCAACTCCCAAGAAAGCATTAGCATCATATTATGAAAGCACAAGTTCCATATCCATATGCTAAAGAGCACTCTCCCAAACAGCACAACATCGTTCATCATGTTGTAGAAAGACTTATAACTGAGTACAGATACCTATCTCCAGTTCGACTTGTTTTCCCTTGTCAAAAGCGATTAAGGGCGGAACAACACACATTAATAATGACCAGTTTTAATTCATGCAATTGACCTTTCAAGAAATCCAAATCCCACATCAACAGTCAATGTCAACAGAAATCACTTAAATCAAAGATGACAATGAGGATGAATAGTTTAGTACAAAGATTATATTGATCACACTAACTAAAGCATGTACTGTCACGAGAGTAGCAAAAATCTTGTGTCTCAGCTCCTAAACAATGCAGTCGGTTAACTGAAACAACTCCACAAAATTATGAAAACTGTACAATTTCCAATTACCAGCCAAAAATGTTGTAAACAGCATATAAAAATGACCATTTTACGTTTCACTAATGTTAGATATTCATGTCAGACATTCTTGTCCAAAGCAACTTAAAGGAAGGAAAATTTGGGTTTGTCTTGCTCAAAGGCAGAACGACAGATTTTTCACCTTTCCAACGGTTACTGGTCAGATGCTCTAGCTGCTAAGCTATAGAAGATGTATAAAATAACGTAAACACCTATTTGTCACCTCCCAGCACGGCAGGCCTGCCGTGCCAATGAGTTTCAATGCCCTCTCTCCCTTATTTGAAGCACTGACACCAATTCATTATTGTTATTGCCCTCCCCTGTGTTTCTTATCAATGTCCCTATTTAAGTTCCTCTTTCCTGAATGTACCTTGCCTGTCACTGATTTACATTCTATTCCTGTATAGCATTATTCTGTTCTTGTTTTGTTAGCTAACGTCCCCCTATTATCGTCCGTTTCTTGATAAATCCTCTCAAGTTCAAAATTTAAATGCAGTGGAAAACAACGGTACGTTTTGCTAATAATATACCCTTTCAGATAGCCCACCACAATTTTGTATGTATAGAGGTTAGCTACTGTTTTTTAGATTTAAAAAATGTCGTGTATGGAAATTGTTTTAAACAAATTCCAAACAAGTTCCAAATTGTGAAATTTGACTTGCGCAGCAGACCAGACATCATGTCATATCAAAGTGATCAGATATAATTACTTTTTTTCTTCACCAGAAGGCATGAAAGGTAGCTAAAACATAATAGTAAACAGTAGAGTAGGGTGACCACATTTTTAAACCCCCAAATCGGGACCCTTAAGTGTACCGCACATTAATGCACGCTTACATGTATGCACTTATGCACGCATGTTGGTCATCGTGCGTGCTTGTGGTTGGTGGGGGGGGGGGGGCTGGCCCCGTTTGTTACTGTATTTAATGTCCTGTGTGTTTTTCCGCTCCATTGAGCTTTGATGTGATTTGTTGCTTTGCTAAGAAGTTCGGGACCCGGGACACCCAGCTTGAAACCGGGACAATCCCGGGCAAACCGAGATGTCTGGTCACCCTACACTAGAGAAAACTGTAATATGTCATTTGTAACACAAATAAAAAGGAAATAAAACTTTATTGAACAAAATAGTAAGGTGGCCGATAATAGAGAACGGTGGCCGATAACAGGGAAACAAACTTTTGAATTTGTTTAGCAGTGTGTATTGTGGCATTATTATTCAGGAGTACTGTAATATCATGAGGGAACTGTATTTGCACCAAAGGGTGCATCGGGCGACAAGGGTCAGTCTGAAAAGTATGCTTAGGTATTCTTCTGAATCCTAGAAATGCTCTCTTTCATTTTCCTGGTGTTTTTTTTGCCTTAGGGGGACATGAACCCCTGATGACTACCTTTCCCCTACCTCTTGAGCCCCAGCCCTTTTCCCCTTAAACTCAGCAAATGCACCTTTTGCCCATCGGTTATCGGGGCCCGCATTCTATCTGCCTGACATGTGTCATTCACTCAGATGGGCATGCATTGTCCAGCTGTGCAATTCACCTCAATCGAGCAGGCAGGCATGCGTCTTCCGTCTGTGTAATGTGTATCGCAGAAGCCAACATGAGGAAGCCTGCACATATCCATGGAGCCCTTTTTGTCATTTTGACCCACCTAACTCGAAAAGTCTGTGCACGGCCCTGGGTAAGCTTTACCAGTCAACCTGATAGAAAGGGAGAAAAGTGATGGGGGGGTGAAGAAAATGCCACTTTCTGCTATACTGTAGCTGCAGTGTGCATAAGCAGTTTAGGTGATCCATTCTACTTAAAACTTTAATAGGGCGCAAATTAATGTGGGATTTTTTAGGAAAATATGATTGATGCATATCTCTTAATTTTCATGCATGTTGGGAAAAGACCTTTCTACACAAGGCAAAGTTTTTCTCTCCAAAGCCAGTTAAGTAACCTGATTTTACTTTAATTCAACTAATTATTAGAATCAGGTGCGTCAAAAAGGGGTGCAGAGCAAGCAAGCAAGTTTATTTATATAGCACAATTCATACATCGAAGCAATTCAATGTGCTTTACAAAGAAAAATAAAATATAAAATATATAAAAATACAATAACATAAAAACAAATACTCAAATTAAAACATCAAAACAAATTAAAACATCATAATAATAGAAATACAATAAGAAAACATAAAGATTACAAAAAAAAGATTAGAAATGGGATAAAAACATAGGAAGCTATAAGGCTAAACAGTGTGGTTAAGTTTAAGTGCTCAGTCGTAGGCACGTGAAAAGAGTAGTGTTTTTAACCTGGATTTAAAAATGGATAAGTTTGGGACACGTATAAGATCTTCTGGTAGTTTATTCCAGTTGTGTACAGCATAAGTGCTAAACGCAGCTTCTCCATGTTTAGTTTGGGCTCTGGGCTCTACTAGCTGACCAGTGTTCATGGATCTAAGAGTCCTGCTCGGTTTATATTCTTCAAACATATCAGAAATGTATTCGGGTCCTAAACCATTCAGAGATTTATAAACTAAAAGCACCACTTTGAAATCTATTCTGTAACTGACTGGAAGCCAGTGTAAAGATTTAAGAACCGGAGTGATGTGCTCTGTTCTCTTGGTACTGGTTAACATTCTAGCAGCAGCATTCTGAATGAGCTGCAGCTGTTTTAAAGTCTTTTTTGGGAGTCCAGTTAAGAGGCCATTACAGTAGTCAACCCTACTAGAGATAAAAGCATGGATGAGCTTCTCTTGGTCTTTTTG